>JAWQEG010005718.1:2500-40000 GCA_033782935.1 Petrolisthes cinctipes
ATTTCCTTCTTTTCTTTCTATTTCCTTCTTTTCTTTCTATTTCCTTCTTTTCTTTCTATTTCCTTCTTTTCTTTCTATTTCCTTCTTTTCTTTCTATTTCTTTCTTTTCTTTCTATTTCCTTCCTGTCTCACCTCTCTATCACCTTTTCTTCTGGCGCTGTATGACCTCGCTGTCTGTTGCGCCGCTTAATATCAATCAGTCAATCTATCAATCAATTCGTGCATAAAATTCCACTAATAATTATTTTTATTATTTTCAAAGTTTTCTGAAATTTTAACACGAAAAAAATTGAAAGTTTATGGATTTTCAAAGTTTTTTTCTTCTTTTCTTCGATAACAAAAAAAATTCACTATTTAATATTTATTTTTATTATTATTATTTTCAAAGATATAGTTTAAAATTTAACACGAAACAAGCTCCTTCCAGAGAGAGAGAGAGAGAGAGAGAGAGAGAGAGAGAGAGAGACTTGTGTGTGTGTGTGTGTGTGTGTGTGGAGGCTTCTGATTCCTCCTGACTATGCCACGAAACAAACAAGCTCCTTCCATATAGGTGTGTGTGTGTGTGTGTGTTTGGAGGCAATATTTGAAGGACTCGTTTACCTCCAATTTTCTGACCACACACACACACACATCTATAGGGACACACACACACACACACAGTCTCTCTCTCTCTATCTCTCTCTCTCTTTCCTATATGGAAGGAGCTTGTTTGTTTCGTGGTATAGTCAGGAGGAATCAAAAGCCTCCAAACACACACACGTCTCTCTCTCTCTCTAGAGACAATCATACGAGATAAACTTACAAATCACTTAGAGGAAAACAACTTACTTAGAGACACTCAACACGGTTTTCGTAATAAACGCTCTTGCCTAACGAACCTATTAGACTTTTAAAATGACATTTTCAATGAATATGATAAGAGTAAAGCAGTAGACATAATTTATCTAGATTTCCAAAAGGCCTTTGACAAAGTTCCCCATAAACGCTTAATATCTGAACTAAAATCACACAGAATCCAAGGCGATACCGTAAGATGGATAGAGAACTGGCTAAGAAACCGAAAACAACGCGTGGTAATAAATGGAAAATCTTCTAGTTGGACAGGCGTTACAAGCGGGGTGCCACAGGGGTCAGTTTTAGGTCCAATCCTATTCCTAGTTTACATAAACAACATAGACGAAGGCCTCTCATGCATAATATCGAAGTTTGCCGATGACACCAAAATTGCAAATACAGTACTCACTAACGCACAGACTAAAGAAACGCAAGATAATCTCGATAAATTGTCAAATTGGGCGAAAACTTGGCAAATGTCCTTCAATGCAGATAAATGTAAAGTGCTCCACATCGGACATCGTAACGTAGCAGCAAACTACTCGTTGAATGGTAAGCAACTCAAAAGCTTGGATCGAGAGACAGACTTAGGGGTAATTACAGTATCAAGTAACCTAAAACCCAGTCAGCAGTGTATGGAAGTAATTAAGAAAGCAAATAAAACTATCGGCTTTATCGGCAGAGCATTCGAGTATAAATCTAAAGACACAATCCTCACTTTGTATAATTCCCTGGTCCGTCCCCTTATGGAGTATTGTGTTCAAGCCTGGTGCCCGTACTACCAGAAAGATATAGCAAAATTGGAACGAGTCCAACGTAGAGTTACTAAAATGATACCAAGTCTGAGAAATAAAACGTATGATGAGCGGCTAAGCGAATTAAATCTATTCCCATTGACACAACGTAGACTGAGAGGTGACTTAATCCAGGTATTTAAAATAATCAAAGGCATAGATAATATGGACTGCACCAAATATTTCACTATCGATCAATCAAACTACACGAGAGGAAACGGCTGCAAAATCATAGGTAAATCTTTTAATTCGCACGAATCAAAGAATTTCTTTTTTAACCGAGTCGTCAACTTATGGAATGGGCTTCCCCGTAACGTAATTGACTGTAACACCATAGACAGCTTCAAACGTCGCTTAGATAAACACCTTGCGTCTAATGTCAGTAACGTAATTGACTGTAACACCGTAGACAGCTTCAAACGTGGCTTAGATAAACACCTTGCGTCTAATCCCCGACTTACAATGTTTACTAATGAATAATTTTTGCCCATTACAGGTGGCAAGTTAGCCAAATTTCACCTACTTTCTATCTTTCCTATAAAATTTCCTTGTGGAGTTTTCTGCCAACCCCACAGGGTTCCCATTCCTGACTTTATTTCCTGTACGGCTCAGGCCGGAGGGAGTGGAGGGTGGGGAGAGAGCCTTCTACTTTGCTATCCTTACCTACGACTATCACTGGGGAGTAATTCACTCTCCACCAGTAACCTTCTAATCAGGTCACCTCGTTTGGACCGTAAGGTCTGTTGTGGTCTGTGTTTCTATGTAACTCTCTCTCTCTCTCTCTCTCTCTCTCTCTCTCTCTCTCTCTCTCTCTCTCTCTCACACACAGGGTCCTTCATTATACGTTTGGAGGAATCAGTAGACTTCGATCCAACAACTGTTTATTCCTCCAAAGTATTCCAGGCAACAACAACACATTATTTTTATTATTATTATTATTATTTTTATTATTATTATTATTGTTATTTTTATTTTTATTATTGTTATTGTTATTATTGTTATTATTATTGTTATTATTGTTATTATTATTGTTGTTATTATTATTATTATTATTGTTGTTATTATTATTATTATTATTATTGTTTGTTTCCTGGCATACTTTGGAGGAATCAAGGCACTCCAATTGTACCATAACTAATACCCCCTTACTTCACGACAGGTTACACACACACACACACACACACACACACACACACACACACACACACAACCTCTCTGTCTCACGTCTCAAGATGCACTGAATATTCTGACATACATTTCTCAATTTTGTCCCATAGCGTAACCCTGTGTGTGTGTGTGTGTGTGTGTGTGTGTGTGGAAAGGTGATGTGAACTCTGTGTGTGTGTGTGTGTGTGTGTGGGGAGAGGTGATGTGAACTCTCTGTGTGTGTGTGGAAAGGTGACGTTAATTATGTGTCTGTGTGTGTGTGTAGAAGTTACGTATATATATATATATATATATATATATATATATATATATATATATATATATATATATATATATATATATATATATATATATATATATATATATGTATGTATATATGTATGAGACAGGTAACGTTATTATCTAAGCATTACATTACGCCCATAACTCTATAACGTTATGCATGGTGTGTTATATCATACACTCTCTGCTCTAATACGCCAGAGTTCAGTGAGAGAGAGAGAGAGAGAGAGAGAGAGAGAGAGAGAGAGAGAGAGAGAGAGAGAGAGAGACTGTGTGTGTGTATGTGTGTGTGTGTGTGTTTTATCCACCCTTTTTCGTGTATATATATATGTGTGTGTGTGTTTGTGTGTGTGTATCATCATTCTCCTATTCACTTTTTTTTGTGTGTGTGTGTATATATATGTGTGTGTGTGTGTGTTACTCTTCTTCTTCCTCCTATTCACCCTCTTTCATGTATGGAGAGAGAGAGAGAGAGTGTGTGTATGCGGAGAGAGAGAGAGAGAGAGAGTGTGAGTGTGTGTATGCGTAGAGAGAGAGAGAGAGAGAGAGAGAGAGAGAGAGAGAGAGAGAGAGAGTGTATATATGCGTAGACTCCGTAGAGAGAGAGAGAGAGAGAGAGAGAGAGAGAGAGAGAGAGAGAGAGAGAGAGAGAGAGAGAGAGTGTGTGTATGCGTAGAGAAAGAGAGATAGAGTGTATGTATGCGTAGATAGAGAGAGAGAGAGAGTGTGTATGAGTAGAGAAAGAGAGATAGAGTGTGTGTATTCGTAGAGAGAGAGAGAGAGAGAGAGAGAGAGAGAGAGAGAGAGAGAGAGGGTGTAGTCCCCAGTACAGGTTACATATTATTTCCACTAAGGAGATAATTAATCTTAACGCTACCCACATAATTTTAAGCTTTACTGAACCGTGAAGAAAAATACTTGACTAATATAGGTGAATAGGTGAATAGGTAGGTGAGGTAGGTGGGTGGTAGGTGGGTGTGTGGTAGGTAGGTGGGTGGGTTGGTTGGTGGGTGGGTAAATGGTTAGATAGGTAGGTAGGTAGGTGGGTATGTAGGTAGGTATGTAGATAGGTGGGTAGGTGGTTAAATGATTGGGTAGGTAGGTAGGTATGTAGGTAGGTATGTAGATAGGTGGGTAGGTGGTTAAATGATTGGGTAGGTAGGTAGGTGTGTAGGTGGGTGGGTTAGGTGGGTTGGTGGGTAAATGGTTAGATAGGTAGGTGGGTGTTTAGGTAGGTAAGTGTGTAGATGTGTAGGTAAGTAGGTATGTAGGTGGGTAAATGGTTAGGTAGGCTGGTGGGTTGGTGGGTGGGTATGTAGGTAGGTATGTGTGTGGGTATGTAGGTATGTAAGTGGGTAGGTGGGTGGATAGATAGGTAGGTAGGTGGGTAGGTGTGTGGGTATGTAGGTGTATAACTGTATTATTTTATTACTTAGTTAATATTAGGCCTCTGTCTCCTCATGTACAGCCACAATCCAATATCCACCAACACTTTCCTTCCATCGTAGTAAATATCTTGGTAATAAAGAATAACACGTGTATGATTTTGCAGCACCTCATAATAATAATAATAATAATAATAATAATAATAATAATAATAATAATAATAATCTTGGTAATAAAGAACAACACGTGTATAATTTTGCACCACCTCATAATAATAATAATAATAATAATAATAATAATAATAATAATAATAATAATAATAATAATCTTGGTAATAAAGAACAACACGTGTATAATTTTGCACCACCTCATAATAATAATAATAATAATAATAATAATAATAATAATAATAATAATAATAATAATCTTGGTAATAAAGAACAACACGTGTATAATTTTGCACCACCTCATAATAATAATAATAATAATAATAATAATAATAATAATCTTGGTAATAAAGAACAACACGTGTATAATTTTGCACCACCTCATAATAATAATAATAATAATAATAATAATAATAATAATAATAATAATAATAATCTTGGTAATAAAGAACAACACGTGTATAATTTTGCACCACCTCATAATAATAATAATAATAATAATAATAATAATAATAATAATCTTGGTAATAAAGAACAACACGTGTATAATTTTGCACCACCTCATAATAATAATAATAATAATAATAATAATAATAATAATAATAATAATAATAATAATAATAATCTTGGTAATAAAGAACAACACGTGTATAATTTTGCACCACCTCATAATAATAATAATAATAATAATAATAATAATAATAATAATAATCTTGGTAATAAAGAACAACACGTGTATAATTTTGCACCACCTCATAATAATAATAATAATAATAATAATAATAATAATAATAATAATAATAATAATAATCTTGGTAATAAAGAACAACACGTGTATAATTTTGCACCACCTCATAATAATAATAATAATAATAATAATAATAATAATAATAATAATAATCTTGGTAATAAAGAACAACACGTGTATAATTTTGCACCACCTCATAATAATAATAATAATAATAATAATAATAATAATAATAATAATCTTGGTAATAAAGAACAACACGTGTATGATTTTGCAGCACCTCATAATAATAATAATAATAATAATAATAATAATAATAATAATAATAATATCCACCAACACTTTCCTTCCATGGTACAAATAAATCAGTATCATATCAAAATATAATCATACAACAACACCTTATGTCAACTCAACCCCCTCAATTATTATTATTATTATTATTATTATTATGAGGTGGTGCAAAATCATACACGTGTTGTTCTTTATTACCAAGATATTTACTACGATGGAAGGAAAGTGTTGGTAGATATTATTATTATTATTATTATTATTATTATGAGGTGGTGCAAAATTATACACGTGTTGTTCTTTATTACCAAGATATTTACTACGATGGAAGGAAAGTGTTGGTGGATATTATTATTATTATTATTATTATTATTATTATTATGAGGTGCTGCAAAATTATACACGTGTTGTTCTTTATTACCAAGATTATTATTATTATTATTATTATTATTATTATTATTATTATTATTATTATGAGGTGGTGCAAAATTATACACGTGTTGTTCTTTATTACCAAGATTATTATTATTATTATTATTATTATTATTATTATTATTATTATGAGGTGCTGCAAAGTCATACACGTGTTGTTCTTTATTACCAAGATTATTATTATTATTATTATTATTATTATTATTATTATTATTATTATTATTATGAGGTGCTGCAAAGTCATACACGTGTTGTTCTTTATTACCAAGATATTTACTACGATGGAAGGAAAGTGTTATGTAATTTTCGGCGCCTTCAATATGGCGGACACCAATATATGTTTCAGTAAAAGTGGACTTCTGACCTGACTTCTGACCTGATATACAAAGGAATTCGCCATCTTGAAGGCGCCGGAAATGACAGATAGGTGGCTTCACAAATCAGGTCCTACTGGCGACTCCACCTATACTACCTCCATGGATATTATACTGTACTGTAGTATTAACCAGTGGGTATTTGTATTCATTACTTTATTATTTCTTGCATCTTTATTATTACCTAAAGCCTAGGGGTCCCTTAAATCTCTCTTTAGTAGCCAAGTTATTAACTGGTAGGTATGGTAACGGGTAATGACTTTTTAATAAACAGTATTTTATTAATTTTAATAACAAACAGTTGTTGTTGAAGTTCCTCAAAGCTGTCTGACCGAGCAGTCTCGAATAATAAACAGTTTTATGCAGTAATGGAATAACCTTTTGTTGTCGAGGTGTAATAGTTTGTTTTAACAAGGGACTACTAATTCACACCCATTAACCATAATCACGTACTCTTGCCAGCACTGGGAATAAGAGAAGCAGTAAAAGAGACAGACAGACAGAACAGGCCAGGGTATGGTAGAGGATAGGACCAACCCTCACAATAACAAAATAGTTCCAAGGGACAAGATGTCAGGATATTGAAGGCAACAGATTTCTCTAAACTGTGCTGAGAAACAGACTGCCTCAGTACATCATGGATGGTTTCTTGTATAGCAGTTTGGAGAAATCAGTACTCTTCATAGCACCAAATTTGTTCGTGTATTTGTAAGTGATAATATTTGTTTGTTTGTTGTCAGCGATAATATTTGTTTGTTTGTTGTCAGTGATAATATTTGTTTGTTTGTTGTCAGTGATAATATTTGTTTGTTTGTTGTCAGTGATAATATTTGTTTGTTTGTTGTCAGTGATAATATTTGTTTGTTTGTTGTCAGTGATAATATTTGTTTGTTTGTAAGTGATAATGTTTGTTTGTTTGTTTGTAAGTGATTATGTTTGTTTGTTTGTTTGTAAGTGATAATATTTGTTTGTTTGTTTGTAAGTGATTATGTTTGTTTGTAAGTGATAATGTTTGTTTGTTTGTAAGTGATAATGTTTGTTTGTTTGTAAGTGATTATGTTTGTTTGTAAGTGATAATGTTTGTTTGTTTGTCAGTGATAATATTTGTTTGTTTGTAAGTGATAACATTTGTTTGTTTGTTGTCAGTGATAATATTTGTTTGTTTGTTGTCAGTGATAATATTTGTTTGTTTGTTTGTAAGTGATAATATTTGTTTGTTTGTTTGTAAGTGATTATGTTTGTTTGTTTGTAAGTGATAATATTTGTTTGTTTGTAAGTGATAATATTTGTTTGTTTGTTTGTAAGTGATAATATTTGTTTGTAAGTGATAATGTTTGTTTGTAAGTGATAATGTTTGTTTGTTTGTAAGTGATAATGTTTGTTTGTAAGTGATAATATTTGTTTGTTTGTTTGTAAGTGATAATATTTGTTTGTAAGTGATAATGTTTGTTTGTTTGTTGTCAGCGATAATATTTGTTTGTTTGTTTGTAAGTGATAATATTTGTTTGTTTGTTGTCAGTGATAATATTTGTTTGTTTGTTTGTAAGTGATTATGTTTGTTTGGAAGTGATAATGTTTGTTTGTTTGTAAGTGATAATGTTTGTTTGTTTGTAAGTGATAATGTTTGTTTGTTTGTAAGTGATAATGTTTGTTTGTTTGTAAGTGATAATGTTTGTTTGTTTGTAAGTGATAATGTTTGTTTGTTTGTAAGTGATAATGTTTGTTTGTAAGTGATTATGTTTGTTTGTTTGTAAGTGATAATGTTTGTTTGTAAGTGATTATGTTTGTTTGTAAGTGATAATGTTTGTTTGTTTGTAAGTGATTATGTTTGTTTGTAAGTGATAATGTTTGTTTGTTTGTAAGTGATAATGTTTGTTTGTTTAATTGAATGGGAAGGGAATTAGGGTTTAGGCAAGTACGAGTGGTTTAGCTGTGCACCCTAAACATAACTAAAAAATACTTAAAAACACTTAAAAAAATATTAAGCGAATGGTTGAGTAGGCTGTGTTTTATTAAGATTTGACAAATTTCCATACTGTGTACAGACAGACCTGTAGGCCTACTCTAAGTTCATATGGTATTTATTGAAAGAATTACCGTTTTGTAGCAGTGTTGCCAGATCCGGCTAGGTCCCAGTATTTTGCCCAGGTCATTTTCTGTACTTTACCACGGTTATTTCCCGGTAGTTTGCCCAGGTTAGGCCCCGGTAGTCTGATGCGGCCTAGGTTAGGTTAGGTCAGGTCAGGTAAGGTCAGGCTAATTTCAAAATGCCCCATTTGAATATGCCGTATCTTGGAAATGGGGCATTTGTGGAGAAAATGCCATAGAAGAAAATAGTCTTAGAATGGTCTAAATAAGTGGGTAATGAAGGTAGAAAAACCATACCCAATAACGGTAATTCATTCAATATTTACTGTTCATATTCTCATCCCTCACCTTCAACTTGAATTGTAAGGCTTATTGGCTCTGAGAATTCGGTCTGACTAATTGCTTTGCATAATTATATTTACTTAACTGTTAGTACGGTAATACTTTAAGTATACCAGTACTTAAGGGGGAAGTTCTGTGTTGGTAAATCTGGAGCAACCAAATCCTTCAAACTATTCCAAGCAACAGAACACCATTATTTTTGCTCATCTGGTCCTGTTGTTTCCTGGCATACTTTGGAGGAATCAAGGCACTCCAATGTAACAAAAAAAGAATTACCATCTTAATACTATACAGCAATGCCTCCCATGTGTATGCTTACGTATTGCCACGCTGTAGAACCTGTCAGTACAGTCGATGGTTTGTCCCTTAACTTGTCTCTGCCACCTCTGTATGTTCCAGCTCGTGTCACTCGTGGTACATTGGACTCCCATAGGTTTGCTTAGGTACTGTATTGCCGCGTTGTAGAACCTGTCAGTACAGTCGATCGTTTGTAAATAGGTCGGTGTCTGTGTGGAATGACCTTGGTGAATCTGTCTTTGATGGTGTAGGACTGGTGGCTGGCTTCAAGAGTAGGGCTAATATGTTTTTATTAAGGTGGTAATTCTTTTTTGGTACATTGGAGTGCCTTGATTCCTCCAAAGTATGCCAGGAAACAGAACCGGAAGAGCAGATATAATGGTGTTCTGTTGCTTGGAATAGTTTGGAGGATTCAGTTGTCCCAGATTTACCAACACAAAATTTCCCCCTTAAGCTAACTACTCATCTTTTTTTTCTCTAAGGTGTCTTCTTTTCTTCAGGTTGGATTAATGGGGCTGGGTGGGTCCTCGGATTGATAGAAGGCTTGTATTCTCTCCCAGCTTTGTGTCTCTGGTCTATTTTAATAATAATAATAATAATAATAATAATAATAATAACATGAGCTTAGACAATTTCAGTCAAGGTGAATAATGAGCATATATTTGGTCCTAATTTGCTTCTAGGCAGCATCAATTCGTGTTCATCTCATGTACTAAACATTGCTAATATGACCAATTAGTTGCATTCTAAACCAGTTTCTATTCTAACAACATATGTAACTTATCAAATGAGAAGTATATATATCAGTAATTTCTGCATTCAAATTGTGTTGCAACATCACTATAGCTCATACAAACATACGCTGGTGGAAATGAAACAAACTTATGCTGCTGACTGTACGTATATACAGTATAGTATAGTATAATATAGTATAATAAAAAAATTAGTTCTCAATAGGGTTAACATTTTTTTTTATATAGGAGATGGTCGAGGTTCTGTACAGAGTTGAAGTTCTTATTTTGAGTTCATAATGTATTCAGAACAGTGCTTTGAGGGGAGATTCTTTCATATCAAACTACAATCTTACAACACCTTACTTCAAATCAACCCCCACAATTATTATTATTATTATTATTATTATTATTATTATTATTATGAGGTGGTGCAAAATCATACACGTGTTGTTCTTTATTACCAAGATATTTACTAAGATGGAATTAAGGAAAGTGTTGGTGGATATTATTATTATTATTATTATGAGGTGCTGCAAAATTATACACGTGTTGTTTTTTATTACCAAGATATTTACTACGATGGAATTAAGGAAAGTGTTGGTGGATATTTGATTATGGCAGCCTGTACTTATAATCCTCACCGAGTCTCTGGTTCTTGTACTGTGATTCCCCAAACTCTGCCACGAAACTGATGGATGACTTTAGTGTAAATATAAAGAGGGATTCATTTCCAAACATTGTATGGGGAAATTAGTAGCCCACCAATTTACCCTCAAAAGAATCGGTATTTATTGAAAGAATTACCGTTTTGTAGCAGTGTTGCCAGATCCGGCTGGGTCCCAGTATTTTGCTCCAGTCATTTATTGTACTTTATCACGATTATTTCCTGGTAGTTTGCCCAGGTTAGGTCCCGGTAGTCTGCCCAGGTTAGGTCCCGGTAGTCTGCTGTGGTCTAGGTTAGGTTAGGTAAGGTCAGGCTAATATCAAAATGCCCCCTGCGGAGGAAATGCCATAGAAGAAAATAGGGTAAATATTGAATGAATTACCGTTATTGCGTACGGTTTTTCTACCTTCATTACCCACTTATTTAGACCATTCTAAGACTATTTTCTTCTATGGCATTTCCTCCGCAAATACCCCATTTCCATATTCAAATGGGGCATTTTGAAATTAGCCTGACCTTACCTAACCTAACCTAGACCACATCAGACTACCGGGACCTAACCTGGGCAAACTACCGGGAAATAATCGTGATAAAGTACAATAAATGACAGGGGTAAAATACTGGGACCTAGCCGGATATGGCAACACTGCTACAAAACGGTAATTCTTTCAATAAATACAGAAACTGGTTTACTTTTAAAGAAGGTTGGAGTCTGTTTTCTGTTATAGTTTGGAGGAATCACAGACCTTCCACTTCACCAACAAAAGAATCTCCGGTAAGGATGGTGTAAATAAGTGGGTAATGAAGGTAGAAAAACCATACGCAATAACGGTAATTCGGTATTTATTAAAAGAATTACTGTTTTGTAGCAGTGTTACCAGATCCGGCTAGGTCCCAGTATTTTGCCCTGGTCATTTTCTGTACTTTACCACGGTTATTTCCCGGTAGTTTGCCCAGGTTAGGTCCCGGTAGTCTGATGCGGTCTAGGTTAGGTTAGGTAAGGTCAGGTAAGGTCAGGTCAGGCTAATTTCAAAATGCCCCATTTGAATATGCCCTATCTTGGAAATGGGGCATTTGCGGAGGAAATGCCATAGAAGAAAATAGTCTTAGAATGGTCTAAATAAGTGGGTAATGAAGGTAGAAAAACCGTACCCAATAACGGTAATTAATTCAATATTTACCTAAATGACTGTGGGGTTTGTCCTGTAGCTAAGTTTGAAGGAAACAGTAGCTTTCCATTTTGTCCCATATCAAACAACCCTCTTAACACATAGCTAACAGTACTAAAGCATCTTAATCATAACTTACTGCATGTTTCAAGTTCAAGTTCAAGTTTAGGGTCCCGCAGAGGGCCGCTCATGGGCGGCATAATATGCGGGGGTTGTGCGGGGGATTTAGGGATCCAGGGCAGGATTAGGAAGAGGGTTAGGATAAGGGTGGATTGGGGCAGGGACTGTGGGTTGAGGATTAGGATTGGGGAGGTAATGATTGGTGATCCTATTTCTAAACGTGTCAAGAGTGGGGCTATTAACTACATGAGATGTTTAGTTTAATTCCATAGATCTCATCCTACATACAGGGAGTACCGTATCTAGCTAGACCTTTTAATGAAGCCAGTTATGTACTACTGTGGACAAATATATTGTGTGTCCCTCCTGAATGAGAGACTTGATTTGTGCTGGTAACACTGTTGATCTCACCTCCTCTCTCTCTCTCACAAGTCCTTCATGACTTGAGAGAGAGGAGATGAGATCAACAGTGTCCCCCTACTTCCGCTCCCCCCCCAAGCCTGTCCCCCTACTCCTGCACCCCCCTAAACCCCCCCAAGCCTGTCCCCCTACTCCCGCACCCCCCTAAACCCCCCCCAAGCCTGTCCCCCTACTCCCGCACCCCCCTAAACCCCCCCCAAGCCTGTCCCCTACTCCCGCACCCACCCAAGCCTGTCCCCCTACAAACCGTGCCCCCCCAAGCCTGCCCCATACTCCCGCACCCCCCTAAACCCCCCCCAAAGCCTGTCCCATACTCCCGCACCCCCCTAAACTCCCCCCCAAGCCTGTCCCCTTACTCCCACACACCCCTAAACCCCCCCCCCCCCAGCCTGTCCCATACTCCCGCTCCCCCCTACTCAAGCACCCCCCCCAAGCCTGTCCCCTACTCCCGCACCCCCCTAAACCCCCCCCAAGCCTGTCCCCTACTACCGCACCCCCCTGAACCCCCCCTACTCCCGCACCCCCCTAAACCCCCCCCCAAGCCTGTCCCCCTACTTCCGCACCCCCCTAAACCCCCAACACAAAACTTCCTCCTTAACTCAGTCGTGTGATTTGTGTTATAAAGTTCTGACTGAAAAAAGTTGAAAATGATATTATAGTTAAGTGTGTTGATAACCTTAATATGAGAGAGAGAGAGAGAGAGAGAGAGAGAGAGAGAGATTGTTTTTTGTTTTAGAGAGAGAGAGAGAGAGAGAGAGAGAGAGAGAGAGAGAGAGAGAGAGAGAGAGAGATTGTTTTTGGTTTTAGAGAGAGAGAGAGAGAGAGAGAGAGAGATTGTTTTTTTTGTTTTAGAGAGATAAATTGTTTTTTTGTTTGTTTTAGAGAGCTATATATATATTGTTTTTTTGTTTGAGAGAGAGAGAATTTTTTTAATTTTAGAGAGATTGTTTTTCATTTTAGAGAGAGAGAGAGAGAGAGAGAGAGAGAGAGAGAGAGAGAGAGAGAGAGAGAGAGAGAGAGAGAGAGAGAGAGAGAGAGAGATTGTTTTGGGTTTTTGAGAGATTATTTTTTGTTTTAGAGAGAGAGAGAGAGAGAGAGAGAGAGAGAGAGAGAGAGAGAGAGAGACTGTTTTTGGTTAGAGAGAGAGATTGGTTTTTGTTTGAGAGAGAGAGAGATTGTATTTGGTTTTAGAGAGAGAGATTGGTTTTGGTTTTAGAGAGAGAGAGAGAGAGAGAGAGAGAGAGAACAAATTATTGTATATATGTCTCGTGAGAACAAGTCTATAAACTGTATAAGGTTTAAGATAACTGAATTATTAATTAGAGCATGTAACAAATAATGTGAAAATATTGTATAGTTACCCAAGAAAAAAATAAGAAAATTGAAAGTATCACAGAAAACGGATATTAAATAAGACAGACTTAAACATTCCAAGAGTGAAACACAATATATATGATATTCTTGATTTAATTAATAATAAGGTATTATTATAGAAGTACTGGGTTCTTGGCCAGGGCCGTGCAGTGTTACCACATCCGGCTAGGTACCGGGAATTTGCCCAGGTCACTTTATGATAGTTAAACCTGTTATATCCCTGTAGTTTGCCCAGGTTAGGTCCCGGTAGTCTGCTGTGGTCTAGGTTAGGTTAGGTAAGGTCAGACTAATTTCCAAATTATGTTTGTAAAACGGTGCATCTCCGAGAGAAACACCATAGATGAAAAGTGTCTTAAAATGGTCCAAGATAGTGGGTAATGATACTAAAATATACAATATAATGAATGAAATAATTCTATAAATTTAGTAATAATGATCTTAATTAATGGGATGCCACTAAATTTCTGCTGGAGTGGTGAAAATTGTCCGTCTTAGGCTGTGTTTACACCAAGCGATTCGATTTGATTTGATTTGATTCAATTAATGGAGAATCATAATAGTAATTTTGAATCAGCGCCATTCCCCAGTGTTGCCAGATTAGCCATTTTATGGATAGATCTAGCCAAATTTGAAGACATCTAGCCAAATTTGAAGACATCTAGCCAGAAAACATTGCATCTAGCCGAAAATATAGCCAGAAACTCACAATATTTAGCCATTTTTAACCAATTTTTTTCATTTTTCAATTATTCATTACATTAGAAGTTCAAATTATTTATGAAGGGGACTAAGTTTATAAGGGGTGAGGGTAAAGGTACAGAAGTGGACCTTACTGTATAATAGATATTTTACTGTCATTACCCACTATTTTGGACCATTCTAAGACACTTTTCTTCTATGGTATTTCTTCCTCAAATGCCCCGTTTCCAAGATAGGGCATATTCAAATGGGGCATTTTGAAATTAGCCTGACCTTACCTGACCTGACCTAACCTAACCTAGACCGCATCAGACTACCGGGACCTAACCTGGGCAAACTACCGGGAAATAATCGTGATAAAGTACAATAAATGACAGGGGTAAAATACTAGGACCCAGCCGGATCTGGCAACACTGCTGCAGTAAGGTCCACTTCTGTACTAAAACTGGGGTGAGATATAGTTGGGGGTTAGGGGGGGAACTGGGGGAACAGGGAGTATTGTTGGCAGCGGGTGGTTTCGTTAACTGACCACTAGGTAGTGATGGGTCGTTCGTGAACGAACGTAAGGTCAGGCTAATTTCAAAATGCCCCATTTGAATATGCCCTGTCTTGGAAATGGGGCATTTGTGGAGGAAATGCCATAGAAGAAAATAGTATTAGAATTGTCTAAATAAGTGAGTTATGAAGGTAGAAAAACCGTACCCAATAACGGTTATTCTTTCAATATTTACCGGTAATTCTTTCAATATTTACCCTTTTTATTGCCAAACATAGTGCCGTAAACTCATGTGATCATTTAGTAGATGTGGTGAAAAAATGTTTTAGTGATAAGACTTCAGTGGAAATTGCGATGCACAGAACTAAATGCACTGCAATAATTAAAAATGTAAATTTTAAGAATATATTTACAAAAATAGGGGCGTGATAAAGTTAGCAATTTTTTTTAGCCATTTATGATTGAAGTTCGCCAGTTTTCTAGCCAATTTTTGCTCTTGTTTTAGCCAATTTTCATGGGAGTCATCTGGCAACACTGATATTATTAAAGTCTGGCCATACTATATAGCATCTCATAATGCACAATATCCGCAAGTACAGCCCCCCCCCCAAAAAACTATGGTAAATATTGAAAGAATTACCGTTATTGGGTACGGTTTTTCTACCTTCATTACCCACTTATTAAGACCATTCTAAGACTATTTTCTTCTATGGCATTTCCTCTGCAAATGCCCCATTTCTAAGGTAGGTCATATTCAAATGGGGCATTTTGAAATTAGCCTGACCTTACCTAACCTAACCTAGACCGCATCAGACTACCGGGAACCTAACCTGGGCAAACTACCGGGACCTAACTTGGGCATACTACCGGGACATAACCGGTAGTTTGCCCAGGTTAGGTCCCGGTAGTTTGCCCAGGTTAGGTTCCCGGTAGTTTGCCCAGGTTAGGTTCCCGGTAGTTTACCCAGGTTAGGTTTTCAGTAGTTTGCCCAGGTTAGGTTCCCGGTAGTCTGATGCGGTCTAGGTTAAGCTAGGTTAGGTTAGGTTCGGTTCAAAATGCCCCATTTGAATATGACCTATCTTGGAAATGGGATATTGACAAAGAAAATACCATAGAAGAAAAGTGTCTTAGAATGTTATAAATTAGTGGGTAAAGAAAATGTCATAGAAGAAAAGTGTCTTAGAATGTTATAAATTAGTGGGTAAAGAAAATGTCATAGAAGAAAAGTGTCTTAGAATATAATAAATTAGTGGGTAAAGAAGGTAAAAACATTGTAATATCAACCGGCAATAAAGTAATTAATTGATTGATGAATAATATTAGATGCCACAACAGCGAGGTCATATAGCATCAGAAGAAGGTGATAGGGAGGTGTGACAGTAAGCAAGAAGGAAATAGAAAGAAAGGAGGGACAGTTGAAGAAGTGAAAGCTAGTTGCTGGGGCCGAAGGGGCGCCAAAACCCATAAGGGGTGCGGGAATAGGGGGACAGGCTTGGGGGGGGGGGTGTTAGGGGGGTGCGGGAGTAGGGGACAGGCTTGGGGGGTGCAGGAGTAGGGGGGACAGGCTTTGGGAGGGGTTAGGGGGGTGCGGGAGTAGGGGGCAGGCTTGGGGGGTGCGGGAGTAGGGGGACAGGCAAGGGGGGTGCGGGAGTAGGGGGGACAGGCTTGGGGGGGAGTTAGGGGGGTGCGGGAGTAGGGGTCAGGCTTGGGGGGGTGCGGGAGTAGGGGGGCAGGCATGGGGGGTGCAGGAGTAGGGGGACAGGCTTGGGGGGTGCGGGAGTAGGGGGGGCAGGCTTGGGGGGGGTTAGGGGGGTGCGGGAGTAGGGGGAACAGGCTTGGGGGGTGCGGGAGTAGGGGAAAGGCTTGTGGGGTGCGGAAGTAGGGGACAGGCTTGGGGGGTGCAGGAGTAGGGGGACAGGCTTGGGGGGGGTTAGGGGGGGTGTGGGAATAGGGGACAGGCTAATTTCTACCCACCCCAAGCCTGTCCCCCTATTCCCTCACCCCCCAAAATTGAAAAAGTAAATAACAACAACATTTATATACTTTCAATACATATTCATTAATCATATAACATTAGGAAAAACACTTAAACAAAATAATAAATAAATAAATAAAATAAATAAATAAATAATAAAATAATAAATAAAATAAAATAATAAAATAAATAATGCTACTGGGAGAATTTTTGGTAAATATTGAGAGAATCGCCGTTATTGCGTACGGTATTTCTACCTTCATTACCCACTTATTTAGGCCATTCTAAGACTATTTTCGGTATTTTTTGAAAGAATTACCGTTTTGTAGCAGTGTTGCCAGATCCGGCTAGGTCCCAGTATTTTGCCCCGGTCATTTTCTGTACTTTACCACGGTTATTTCCCGGTAGTTTGCCCAGGTTAGGTCCCGGTAGTTTGCCCAGGTTAGGTCCCGGTAGTCTGCTGTGGTCTAGGTTAGGTTAGGTTAGGTTAGGCTAATTTCAAAATGCCCCATATGAGTATGACCTATCTTGGAAATTAGCCTGACCTAACCTGACCTTACCTAACATAGCCTGACTTTACCGAACCTAACCTGACCTTAACTAGACCATAGCAGACTACCGGGACCTAACCTGGGCAAACTACCCGGACCTAACCTGGGCAGACTACCGGGACCTAACCTGGACAAACTACCGGGAAATAACCGTGGTAAAGTACAGGAAATGACCAGGGCAAAATACTGGGACCCAGCCTGATCTTGCAACACTGCTACAAAACGGTAATTCTTTAAATAAATACCGAAAATAGTCTTAGAATGGCCTATATAAGTGGGTTAGGTTAGGTTAGGTTAGGGAGTTATCGCGAGTTGTAGTTGATGGTTCAACCGCTAGGCGTCGGTGGACTTATCACTGAGGAATGGGGACAAACAAATAATCAGAGTGATCAGTTATGCATTGAGTACATTTTAATGAATAGGTATATTGTTCTGTTTCATGCGTTTTTCAACATCTAATGTATATTGCAACTTGTACTGTATCATATTAATAAAAAGAATTTCAACATTGAGGTAAAACATATAAAAATAAAAGCTATTTTTACAAAACTTCGAATGGAGGTCCCTTTCGCATGAATATATATACAGCCCGTGCTTACTGAAAAGACAATTTAAAAGCTCAGGAATTAAACTAAGACTACAGTTGCTTGCTGCTGTATATAACAAAACACATGTCACTGTCTGAATAAGTTGAAATAAAGGCATATTATAATTAAATGGCCAGTAAACTCTTGCGCTGCCAGATGCATGATTTTCACTTGTGGCGGGATCATGGAGGTAGTATAGGTGGAGGCGCCATTAGGACCTGATTTGTGAAGCCACCAATCTGTCATTTCCGGCGCCTTCAAGATGGCGCATACCTTTCAAAGTCAGGTCAGAAGTCATGGAGCTATATAGGTTGAGGCGCCATTAGGACCTGATTTGTGAAGCCACCAATCTGTTATTTTCGGCGCCTTCAAGATGGCGCATTCCTTTGTATGTCAGGTCCGAAATCCACTTTTACTGAAACATATCTTGGTGTCCGCCATATTGAAGGCGCCGAAAATGACAGTTCGGCGGCTTCACTTTACTCCCCTGGATTAGTGAGCCATGGCGCCTCCACCTATACTACCTCCATGGGCGGGATATCCATTGTGTCGACAATAACAAAACTCTGTAGCTTTTTTTTTTAATAAGAGAGACGAGATGGTATATGTGTGTGCTGTAGTCGACTGTAGGAGCGATTCACGCAAGTATGATACAGAAAAACATCCATATATGGCTCACGTGAAGGGATGGGCAAAATTTCCTTCAGCCAAAGTGGAATCAGAGAGAAGAAAGTTGTGGGAAAGCAAGTGTAAGAGGAGTGAAGGTTGGAAGGCCACGAAGTACCACAGAATCTGCTCTAGGCATTTCGTTGATTGGTTATTAGGACTTGGCCCATCCTCTTCCAATCCTGACCCAGAGTTGTTTCAATATAATGACTGGGGCAGAAAATGTGGACAATCAAGATCTTCAGATGCCCGGCAAAACAAATCACACCCAGGATCATCAAATGCCCGGCAAAACAAATCACATCCAGGATCATCAAATGCGCGGCAAAAAAAAAAAAAAATCACATCCAGGATCATCAAATGCCCGGCAAAACAAACAAATCAGATGACCGTGGACAAGCTGACACTAATACACCTCAAGAACCTATTATGTCTGATGTTAGTGAAAATGGAGGTGGAATTAACCTACACAGCAGTATACAACAGTCTTCATTTATAGAAGGTAAGAGATAACTTAGGATGTGTTGGATGTTTGCTTTGAGACGAAAAACGGTAAATATTGAAAGAATTACCGTTATTGCGTACGGTTTTTCTACCTTCATTACTCACTTATTTAGACCATTCTAAGACTATTTTCTTCTATGGCATTTCCTCTGCAAATGCCCCATTTTCAAATGGGGCATTTTGAAATTAGCCTGACCTAACCTAACCTAGACCACATCAGACTACCGGGACCTAACCTGGGCAGACTACCGGGACCTAACCTGGGCAAACTACCGGCAATTCCTTTAATATTTAACCAATATAGTACTTATGTAAATTTACCAAATAAAAAACCACACACACACACATATATACATACCATAAATAAAATGTCTGCTACACACACGTATATTTCTCACATTATCTTCTTGTGCCAAATCATTACGTCCTAAAATTCTCAGCCATAACTCCCTTCTTTTTAACACAACGTTAAACCAAATAAATAAAATGAATAACATAAATAATGCTACTGGGAAAAATGTTATTGTAATTTTTGATCGGCACCGTTGAAAAAATTGATAAAGAAACCAACAACAACATTTATTTATATTCAATACTCACACACAACGTTAGGAAAAACACTAAAACCGACAAATTAAAATAAATAATACTATAGAATTTTTTTTACTCTAATTTTTGACCGGCGCCGTTGAAAAAAAAATAAAATGAAAAAGTAAACAATAATAACATTTATATATTTTCACACAACACTGAACCAAAAATATAACATAAATAATACTAATGAAAGAATTTTTACTGTAATTTTTGACCGGTGCCGTTGAAAAAAATGAAAAAGAAACCAACAACAACATTTATTTATATTCAATACTCACACACAACGTTAGGAAAAACACTAAAACCAAAATAATAACATAAATACTACTACTGGGATACATTTTATTGTAATTTTGGACCGAATTTTTACTGGCACCGTTGAAAAAATTGAAAAAGAAAACGACGACAACCACATCAGAGCTTGGAAGAAAACAAACAACAAAGCCCGCCACCACCATGACAGTCACCACCACCACCACACCACTCGTATTAAACCGATTTTAACCGGATTTTCGACCCATAATGCCGAATGCTTGTGGTGTTAATGGGTGTGGGAGTGTAGTAGATAAATACCCAACGAGGAGTTACCATAGATTACAGGCTTATAGGAAAGTTATGACCCCAAAAACACGGGAGTTGATAAAAGAAAGAAGGGAGTTATGGCTGAGAATTTTAGGACGTAATGATTTGGCCCAAGAAGATAATGTGAGAAATATACGTGTGTGTAGCAGACATTTTATTTATGGTATGTATATATGTGTGTGTGTGTGTTTTTTTTTTTTTTTTTTTTTTTGGTAAATTTACATAAATACTATATTGGTTAATTATTAAAGGAATTGCCGTTATTGCATATGCAGAAAAAATGCCATAGAAGAAAACAGTCTTAGAATGGTCTAAATAAGTGGGTAATGTAGGTAGAAAAACCGTACGCAATAATGGTAATTCATTCAATATTTACCACCGGATTTTGCAACACTGCTACAAAATGGTAATTCTTTCAATAAATACCATATTGTATATTTTAGTATCATTACGGTACCCACTATTTTGGACCATTCTAAGACATTTTTCATGGTATTATTATAGAAATAGTTCATTCACTATATTGTATATTTTAGTATCATTACCCACTATTTTGGACCATTCTAAGACACTTTTCATCTATGGTGTTTCTCTCGGAGATGCCCCGTTTTCGAGATATGCCCAGTTTTACAAACATAATTTGGAAATTAGGGTAAATATTGAAAGAATTACCGTTGTCGCATACGGTTTTTCTACCTTCATTACCCACTTATTTAGACCATTCTAAGACTATTTTCTTCTGTGGCATTTCCTCCACAAATGCCCCATTTCCAAGATAGGGCATATTCAAATGGGGCATTTTGAAATTACCCTGACCTTACCTAACTTAACCTAACCTAGACCACAGCAGACTACCGGGACTTAACCTGGTCAAACTACCGGGACCTAACCGGTGTAATATATCATAAAGTGACCGGGGCAAATTCCTGGGACCTAGCCGGATGTGGTAACACTGTGTGGCCCTAGCCAAGAACACAGTACTTCTGTAATAATACCGTGTTTTTTTTTTTTTTTTTTTGTATTTATTGAATGAATTACCATTTTGTAGCAGTGTTGCCAGATCCAGCTAGGTCCCAGTATTTTGTCCTGGTAATTTCCTGTACTTTACCACGGTTATTTTCCGGTAGTTTGCCCAGGTGGAAAATATTGAAAAAATTACCGTTATCACGTACAGTTTTTCTACCTTCATTACCCACTTATTTAGACCATTCTAAGACTATTTTCTACCTTCATTACCCACTTATTTAGACCATTCTAAGACTATTTTCTACCTTCATTACCCACTTATTTAGACCATTCTAAGACTATTTTCTACCTTCATTACCCACTTATTTAGACCATTCTAAGACTATTTTCTACCTTCATTACCCACTTATTTAGACCATTCTAAGACTATATTCTTCTATGGCATTTCCTCCGCAAATGTCCCATTTCCAAGATAGACCACAGTAGACTACAGATAGACCACAGTAGACTACCGGGACCTAACCTGGGCAAGCTACCGGGAAATAACCGTGGTAAAGTACAGGAAATTACCAGGGCAAAATACTGGGACCTAGCCGGATCTGGCAACTCTGCTACAAAGCGGCAATTCTTTCAATAAATACCAGTCCCAGTAGTCTGCTGTGGTCTAGGCTAGGTTAGGTAAGGTCAGGCTAATTTCAAAATGCCCCATATGAATATGACCTATCTTGGAAATTTGTGGAGGAAATATCATAGAAGAAAATAGTCTTAGAATGTTTTAAATAAGTGGGTAATGAAGGTAGAAAATAGTTTTAGAAATTAGAATGGTCTAAATAAGTGGGTAATGAAGGTAGAAAATAGTCTTAGAATGGTCTAAATAAGTGGTTAATGAAGGTAGAAAATAGTCTTAGAATGGTCTAAATAAGTGGGTAATGAAGGTAGAAAATAGTCTTAGAATGGTCTAAATAAGTGGTTAATGAAGGTAGAAAATAGTCTTAGAATGGTTTAAATAAGTGGTTAATGAAGGTAGAAAATAGTCTTAGTATGGTCTATATAAGTGGGTAATGAAGATAGAAAATAGTCTTAGAATGGTCTAAATAAGTGGGTAATGAAGGTAGAAAATAGTCTTAGTATGGTCTAAATAAGTGGTTAATGAAGGTAGAAAATAGTCTTAGAATGGTCTAAATAAGTGGGTAATGAAGGTAGAAAATAGTCTTAGAATGGTCTAAATAAGTGGTTAATGAAGGTAGAAAATAGTCATAGAATGGTCTAAATAAGTGGGTAATGAAGGTAGAAAATAGTCTTAGAATGGTCTAAATTAGTGGGTAATGAAGGTAGAAAATAGTCTTAGAATGGTCTAAATAAGTGGGTAATGAAGGTAGAAAATAGTCTTAGAATTGTCTAAATAAGTGGGTAATGAAGGTAGAAAATAGTCTTAGAATGGTCTAAATAAGTGGTTAATGAAGGTAGAAAATAGTCTTCGAATGGTCTATATAAGTGGGTAATGAAGGTAGAAAATAGTCTTAGAATGGTCTAAATAAGTGGTTAATGAAGGTAGAAAATAGTCTTAGAATGGTCTAAATAAGTGGGTAATGAAGGTAGAAAATAGTCTTCGAATGGTCTATATAAGTGGGTAATGAAGGTAGAAAATAGTCTTAGAATGGTCTAAATAAGTGGGTAATGAAGGTAGAAAATAGTCTTAGAATGGTCTAAATAAGTGGGTAATGAAGGTAGAAAATAGTCTTAGAATGGTCTAAATAAGTGGGTAATGAAGGTAGAAAATAGTCTTAGTATGGTCTAAATAAGTGTTTAATGAAGGTAGAAAAACCACTCAAATAACAGTAATTCTTTCAATATTTACCCCAAAAACCCCGAATTCCCAACGCTCCTCTATTACCGTATGTGGAAATTGGGTATTTTTGGAAGACACACCAGTAATTTTGCATAAGAGTTCCATCTGTTTTTTTTTTTTTTTTTTTTTAATTTTTTTCCTGCCTATTTTTCCTTGTTCTATTCATTAGCGACCATAATATTGATCGGAAACCACTTGGTCTATGCATATCCCCTAACCCCTTCAATCTTTGGGGGAGAGCACTGGGAATCTGGGTTTTTGGGTGGGGGAGAGCACTGGGAATCGGGGGTTTTGGGTGGGGAAAAACACATAAATTAGCTTATTATTTTGCCTTGATACTGGTTTGTTGACCTGCATAAATGTCGAAAAATTGAAAATCCGAGCCAAGATTCGGCACAAAAAAATATACCCAATATCTATGGAATTTCTACCTGAAATTTTTACAGCCACTTGAACCAACCTGACCTGACCTGACCTAACCTAAACCTAACCCTGGCATTCTCCGGTCCTAACCCTGGCATCCTCCGGTCCTAACTCTGGCATCCTCCATTCCTAACCCTGCCATCCTTCGGTTATAAGTTATTATCTTCGGAATTTTCCTAAAATCTAGGGAAAAATGTTGAGATCTTGGGAATTTCAGTTTGGCTTTTGTATTTCTATTAAGAGGTGATTGTTTACGTTAACAAAGAAGAAATACGTGAAAATAAATACTCGTAAACAACATTAATAAACACTAATCTTAACAATAACAATTAGGTTGGCTTCACACGAGCGTTTTTTTGCCACACGATCAAATAGTCGTGTCGCCGCTCTTTATTTTCATACAAGCGGTGGTAGCTTTGAAGGCGTCACGTTAGGGTAGTTCATCTGCTTGTGCAGTAACTATAAACAACATAAACAACAACAATAACAATATTTGTTTTATTTATTCATTTATTTATTATTTGTTATTTATTCATTTATTTATTTGTTATTTATTCATTTATTTATTTGTTATTTATTCATTTATTTATTATTTTTTATTTTATCTTTTATTTATTCATTTATTTATTATTTGTTATTTATTCATTTATTTATTATTTGTTATTTATTCATTTATTTATTTTTTATTTATTCATTTATTTATTATTTGTTATTTATTCATTTATTTATTATTTGTTATTTATTCATTTATTTATTTTTTATTTATTCATTTATTTATTATTTTTTATTTATTAATTTATTTATTTTTTATTTATTCATTTATTTATTATTTTTTATTTATTAATTTATTATTTTTTCATTTTTTTCATATTTTATTTATTTTTATTTGTTTATTTATATATATATATATATATATATATATATATATATATATATATATATATATATATATATATATATATATATATATATATATATATATATATAAAATTATTTGCGTATATTTTCATTTCAGGTAGACCCTACATGACAACAACCCCGACTTTTTAATTATTTTTTATGTTTATTTATATTATTTTTTCATATTTCTTATTTATTTATTGTTATTTATTTAATTATTGTTTTTATTTTATTTTTCATTTTTTTTTCATTTATTTTATTTATTAATTCATTTATTTTTTCATTTTTTTCATATTCATTTTTTAATTTATCTATTGTTTTTTTGTATTATTATTTTTTCATTGTTTTTTATTTTATTTATTAATTCATTTATTTTTTCATATTCATTTATTAATATTTTTTTTTTCATATATTTTTTTATAATTATCTTTATATATTTTTCCTTTCAGGTAAACCGGCCCTTCTTCACGACATCAAAAACCCCGACTGGGCTCCAACCTTGGCACTCAACCCTGACCAGAATGATTATTATTGGTGGAATGAACACCAGTTATTGTCAGGTAAGTAATACACACATACAGACACAGAGAGAGAGAGAGAAACATACACACACTGACACACACTGACACACATACATACACAGAGAGAGAGAGAAACATACACACACTGACACACATACGGACACAGAGAGAGAGAGAGAGAAACATACACACACTGACACACATACAGACACAGAGAGAGAGAGAAACATACACATACAGACACAGAGAGAGAGAGAAACATACACACATACAGACACAGAGAGAGAGAAACATACACACAGACACAGAGAGAGAGAGAAACATACACACATTCAGACACAGAGAGAGAGAGAGAGAGAAACATACACACATACAGACACAGAGAGAGAGAGAAACATACACATATACAGACACAGAGAGAGAGAGAAACATACACACACTGACACACACATACATATATACACAGAAAGATACAGACAAACATAGCCTACATACGCAATACACACACTCATACATAGAGAGATACACACACACACACACACACACACAGACATAGAGAGATACACATACACACACACAGACATAGAGAGAGACACATACACACACACAGACATAGAGAGATACACACACACAGACATAGACACATACACACACACAGACATAGAGAGATACACATACACACACACAGACATAGAGAGATACACACACACACACACACAGACATAGACACATACATATATATACACACAGACAGTACACACACACACACACAGTACACACACACACACACACACACACACACACACACAGACGCACATATATAGAAATACACACACACATACAGAGAGACAGACGCACACAGAGAGATACACACACACAGACAGAGACAGACGCACATATATAGATACACACACACACAGAGACAGACGCACATATATAGAGATACACACACACACAGAGACAGACGCACATATATAGAGATACGCACACACAGAGACAGACGCACATACATACATACACACACACATACATACACACACACACAGAGACAGACGCACATATATAGAGATACACACACACAGACAGACGCACATATATAGAGATACACACACACATACATAGAGACAGACGCACATATATAGAGATACACACACACACAGACAGACTCACATATATAGAGATACACACACACAGAGACAGTACACATACACACCCAGAGAAACATACACACAGACATACACACACACAGAGACATACATACATACACACACACAGAGACATACATACATACACACACACAGAGAGAGACACATACACAGAGAGATACATATACATACATACACACACAGAGACATACATACATACACACAGATACTGTACAAACTGTTACAACCCCAGTTTTGTCTTGTTTATATCTAGGGGGGGAAGATTAGGGGTTGTGTACAGCTTGAGTTATAACTCTAGTAAATATGTTCCTTGTTTATGTTAATACTTACTTAAATAAATAAATATGGTATTGTTATTATTATTATTATTATTATTATTATTATTATTTTTTTTTTTTATTATTATTATTATTGTTATTACTACTATTATTTTTATTTTTATTGTTATTATTGTTATTTTTATTTTTATTATTGTTATTATTGTTATTATTATTTTTATTATTATTATTGTTCATTATTATTTTTATTATTGTTATTATTATTATTAAGTAAATATGTTAATGTAGTCAGTGGAGTTACAACTAACGAAATGAAAACGGGAACTTCACACTTCACTCCCTCAATTTTTTTTTTTTTTTTTTTTTTTTTTTTTTAATATATCCCTCAATGGATGTTTGCCCAGAAAGAGTAATGTAAACGAATGACTAATGAATTTAACATGTATATTATTACCATCACCAAATAATTACAATATTTACAATAAGACAAAAACAATAATAGGAATAATGTTAAAAGACCACGTAAGGGAAGTATTGCCTGCGGTGACGTGGGCAGTACTTTAAGGGTTATGGCGTCCCTTCGGCCCCAGCCAATCCTTTTCAGTTCTTCAACTATCCCTCCGTTCCTTTTCTTTCCTTCAACTATCCCTCCGTTCCTTTTCTTTCCTTGGTACTTACTGTCCCACCTCTCTATCACCCCTTCCCACTGGTGAGGGCTGGTTCTATCCACAAATAAGGAATTTGGCATCCTCTACCATACCCTGGCCTGTTCTGTCTGTCTCTCTTACTATTTCTCATTCTTTCTGGGTAGCTGACGAGATCACCCGATTGGGTGGCACAACAAGGAAGACTACAGACGGTGGGAATGTTGGCCCAGGGATACATGCCCATGAGCCAGCAGTCCCCTCGTCTGTTGCCTTCGAAGAAACAGATCTCACTATCACCCTGACTCCCATTTGGGGGTCCGAGCATCTGCGCGGCTTCGGTCAACCAGACTCGGGACTGCTCGGCCAGACAGTCGGGGGAACTACAACAACAACAACAACGTTAAAAGATTATAGATTGATTGATATTAGGCGCCGCAACAGCGAGGTCATATAGCAGGAATAAAAGAACACAATTATAACACCAAATGTTAGCTAGTCTGTCATTGGTTGAGAGAATGTTAGCTAGTCTGCCATTGGTTGAGAGAATGTTAGCTAGTCTGCCATTGGTTGAGAGAATGTTAGCTAGTCTGTCATTGGTTGAGAGAATGTTAGCTAGTCTGTCATTGGTTGAGAGAATGTTAGCTAGTCTGTCATTGGTTGAGACACAGACACACATATACATACACAGAGATATATATACACACACACACATATACATACACAGAGATATATACACACACACACACATATACATACACAGAGATATATACACACACACACACACACATACACACACACAGAGATATATACACACACACACACATATACATACACACACATATACATACACAGAGATATATACACACACACACATACACAGAGACACAGACACACACACACGCTTATTATTATTGTTATTATTATTATTATTATTATTGTTATTATTATTATTATTATTATTATTATTATTATTGTTATTATTATTATTATTATTATTATTATTATTATTATTATTTCTTTGCAGGTAGACCATCTTTGTCAACAGCTAACCGAGGGGAGACCAACACGACAATAACAAACCACAGTGACGATAACAACAGCAACAGTAAACAAACAACAACAATAACAAACAACAGTGATGACAACAGCAACAGTAAACAAACAACAACAATAACAAACAACAGTGATGACAACAGCAACAACAGTAATCAAACAACAACAAACAATATACAAACAACAACAACAACGAACAACAGTAAACAAACAATAACAGCAACAATAATAACAACAAACAGTAAACAAACAATATTATTAACAAGAAACGGGAAACACACAACAGCAACAGTGATACCAACAACAACAGTATTACCATCAACAACAGTAATACCAACAACAACAGTAATACCAACAACAACAACAGTATTACCAACAACAACAAACAATAAACAAACAACAGTATTACCAACAACAACAAACTGTAAACAAACAACAGCAACAGTATTACCAACAACAACAGTAATACCAACAACAACAACAGTATTACCAACAACAACAACAGTATTACCAACAACAACAACAGTATTACCAACACTAACAATATTACCAACAACAGCAACAGTAATACCAACAACAACAACAGTATTACCAACAACAACAAACAATAAACAAACAACAGTATTACCAACAACAACAACAGTATTACCAACAACAACAAACAATAAACAAACAACAGTATTACCAACAACAACAACAGTATTACCAACAACAACAGTATTTCCAACAACAACAAACAGTAAACAAACAACAGTAATAAAAACAACAGTATTACCAACAACAAACAGTAAACAAACAACAGTATTACCAACAACAACAAACAATAAACAAACAACAGTATTACCAACAACAACAAATGGTAAACAAACAACAGTATTACCAACAACAACAAACAATAAACAAACAACAATATTACCAATAACAAACAATACACAAACAACAACAAACAGTAAACAAACAACAGTAATAAAAACAACAGTATTACCAACAACAAACAATAAACAAACAACAGTATTACCAACAACAAACAGTAAACAAACAACAGTATTACCAACAACAAACAGTAAACAAACAACAGTATTACCAACAACAAACAATAAACAAACAACAGTAATAACAACAACAAACAATAAACAAACAGCAGTATTACCAACAAACACAACAGAAAAATGCAATAAAATCGTAGTAAAAATCCAAACGGAAAAACAAACGGCAAACACAACAACAACAGAATATCAAACAGCAACAAACAGAAACAAACAAGAACAAACAACAGCAACGAGAGGTATAGTAAATTATTATTAGAGAGTGTGTGTTTGTGTGTATGTTGGTGAGTGTGTTTGTGTGTATGTTGTGTTGTTGGTGAGTGTTGTGTTGTTGGTGAGTGTGTTTGTGTGTATGTTGTGTTGTTGGTGAGTATGTTTGTGTGTATGTTGTGTTGTTGGTGAGTGTTGTGTTGTTGGTGAGTGTGTTTGTGTGTATGTTGTGTTGTTGGTGAGTGTTGTGTTGTGTTGTTGGTGAGTGTGTTTGTGTGTATGTTGTGTTGTTGGTGAGTGTGTTTGTGTGTATGTTGTGTTGTTGGTGAGTGTTGTGTTGTTGGTGAGTGTGTTTGTGTGTATGTTGTGTTGTTGGTGAGTGTGTTTGTGTGTATGTTGTGTTGTTGGTGAGTGTTGTGTTGTTGGTGAGTGTGTTTGTGTGTATGTTGTGTTGTTGGTGAGTGTGTTTGTGTGTATGTTGTGTTTGTGTGTATGTTGTGTTGTTGGTGAGTGTTTGTGTGTATGTTGTGTTGTTGGTGAGTGTTGTGTTGTTGGTGAGTGTGTTTGTGTGTATTACAGTGTTCAATAATGTGTTTAATATAATGAGGTGTTGTGTTACATCCTGGACACACACACACACACACACACACACACATCTATAATGGCTCCATCCAGCTTCTTGTAATATGTCAGAAGGGCCGGGTGATGGCCACACCACAGCCTGGCCAGGTGGACTCTGTCCTCACAGGGAAGGGAAGATTCAGATGGCTGGATGTCAGGAGGTGGTGTATGCAGCTGTGTGTTGTTTTTGAGTGTTTGGATGGACTGATGAGTGATTGGTGTATGGATATTCAGATGTATGTATGTCAGGAGGTCATACATACATACATACATACAGCTGGGTGTTTGGATGGACTGATGAGTGATTGGTGTATTTATATTCAGATGGGTGTATGTCAGGAGGTCATACATACATACATACAGCTGTGTGTTGTTTTTGAGTGTTTGGATGGATTGATGAGTGATTGGGCATACATACATACAGCTGGGTGTTGTTTTTGAGTGTTTGGATGGATTAATGAGTGATTGGACATACATACATACAGCTGAGTGTTGTTTTTGAGTGTTTGGATGGATTGATGAGTGATTGGAGTATGTATGTGTTTCTGGAGATTGGTTTGGGGTGGGCAGGGTGTAAGAGATGATAGTATTTGTGTATGGTATGGTGTACTGGGTGTTTTGATGTTCCTTGACGTGTGTGTGTGTGTGTGTGTGTGTTTTGCCATGTAGTGTAGTGGATGGTGTGGGTTTTGCCATGTAGTGTAGTGGATGGTGTGGGTTTGTGGAGGCTGCAGCAAGTGTGTGTGTGTGTGTGTTTGTGTGTGTGTGTGTGTTATAGGTGTGTGTGTATGGTGTAGGTGTGTGTGTGTGTGGTGTAGGTGTGTGTGTGTGTGGTGTAGGTGTGTGTGTGTGTGGTATAGGTGTGTGTGTGTGTGTGGTATAGGTGTTGTTTAAGGTGTGTGTGTGTGTGTGTGTGTGTGTGTTTGTGTGTGTGTGGTATAGATGTGTGTGTGTGTGTGTGTGTGTGAGGTATAGGTGTGTGTGTGTGTGCTATTTTAATGAAGTTGTGCAAATTATCATCATCATTATAATTAAGATTCTTTCGTTGGCGTGCTTACAAACCAACACACACACACATAATTATTGAATGGTGCTCTCACTCTTATTCCAGACCAACAACAACAAACAACAACAACAACAGCACCACAATTTATAACCTTGATACTACCCAGAACGAGAAAAATATCAACAAATAACAGTGACAACAACATTAACAACAATAACAACATCAACAACAACAACAACAACAACGTCAACAACGTCAACAACAACAACGTCAACAACAACAACGTCAACAACAACAACGTCAACAACAACAACAACGTCAACAACAACAACAACAACAAAATCATGGAGGAAGAAATTATGGAAGTCGAGTATGAAATGAAGGAAATGAAGGAGGAAATGAAGGAAATGAAAGAGAAAGAGGAGAAGGAAGAGGAGGAGAGAGAAGAGAGAGAGGAAGAGGAGAAGGAAGAGGAGATGGAGAAGGAGAAGGAGATAAAAGAGGAAGAGGAGGACATAGAGGAAGAGAAGGAAGAGGTAAGGTTAGGTTAGGTTAGGTTCAGTTTAGGTTAGGTTAGGTCCAGTTTAGGTTAGGTTAGGTCCAGTTTAGGTTAGGTAAGGTCAGGTTAGGTCCAGTTTAGGTTAGGTAAGGTTAGGTAAGGTCAGGTTAGGTTAGGTTAGGTCCAGTATAGGTTAGGTTTGGTCCAGTTTAGGTTAGGTCAGGTTCAGTTTAGGTTAGGTTAGGTCCAATTTAGGTTAGGTTAGTTTAGGTCCGGTTTAGGTTAGGTAAGGTTAGGTTAGGTTAGGTCCAGTTTAGGTTAGGTCAGGTTAGGTTAGGTTAGGTCCAGTTTAGGTTAGGTTAGGTTAGGTCCAATTTAGGTTAGGTTAGGTTAGGTCCAGTTTAGGTTAGGCCCAGTTTAGGTTAGGTCCAGTTTAGGTTAGGTTAGGTTAGGTTAGGTTAGGCCCAGTTTAGGTTAGGTTAGTTTAGGTCCAGTTTAGGTTAGGTTAGGTCCAATTTAAGTTAGGTTAGGTTAGGTAAGGTTAGGTTAGGTCCAGTTTAGGTTAGGTCCAGTTTAGGTTAGGTCCAGTTTAGGTTAGGTTAGGTTAGGTCAGGTTAGGTCCAGTTTAGGTTAGGTTAGGTTTGGTTAGGTTAGGTTAGGTTAGGTCCAGTTTAGGTTAGGTTAGGTCAGATTTATATAAGCTAAAATAAGCTGGGAAAAACAATGAAACTATTTCAAAGATTATCCCAAGGTTGGTTTTAGCGTTAAAACCCAAACGTTATTCTCCTTCCAACCACCACCGCCATTTTGGCCCCAGAAGTAATGACACATAGCCCACCAGACTTCACGAAAATCCGCCCGGGAAAGATGCACTCTGGAGTTTAGAAATAGTCAATATTAACTTTATAATACACACACACACACACACACACACATTTATTAATATACTAGTGGAGGTACCCAGTGTTGTCTGGGAAAGATACATTCTGGAGTTTAGAAATAGTTAATATTAACTTTATAATATTTTGTTAGTTAAAAATATTCCACGATCTCAGGCACCTTGTCAGTTGTCATATATACATAAAGACGATATAGTACATTGCTGGGTAATAGTGGTGGACCAGGGTACAAGGAGTGTTGGACAGTAACTAGACACAGTTAAAAAAAGTGAGTGTTGTAAACCTCTCAACGTTGACAATGGTTTGGAAAATTCACTTGTTCTAACTTTGTCTATTTGCTCACCAACACTCCTTGTACCCTGGTCCACCACTCCTTGTACCCTGGTCCACCACTCCTTGTACCCTGGTGGTCCTAGTACTATCACCCAGGGCTGTACTATACATTTGGTGCGCGTTTTTAGCGGCTCGACTTTATGGTTTTAACCGATTAATAGAATATTTGACATTTTAACGTAATTTTTACGTCACGTTACGTCAGGTTAGGTCATAAAAACCTTTGCCGGTGGTGCTGATTCAGAATATATAGTTTTGGGAGTGTAACCGTTTTTTTTTTAGCGGATTTATAGTAGATGAAGTAATTATTATGTTGAGTTACGTCATGTTATGTTATAATAAAACCTTGGCCTGGTGATGGTGATTCAGAATATATATAGGTTTGAGATGTAGGTGTAACCGTTTTTGAGTTATAAGTGGACAAACAGACACCATTTGACATTTATAGTATAGATATATATGTATATATATTTTTATGTTTTTTTTTTTTTTTTTACAGATTGATGATGAATTGAGGTTACGACTATCACCATCTGACGGTGACGACGATATATGGATAGAAAAAGAAGTTGGTAAATATCTACCCCTTATCAATTTAGAGAGAGAAGTGGGAGAAGAGAGAGAAGTGAAAGAAGAGAGAGAATTGGGAGAAGAGAGGGAAGTGAAAGAAGAGAGAGAATTGGGAGAAGAGAGAGAATTGAAAGAAGAGAGAGAATTGGGAGAAGAGAGAGAAGTGAAAGAAGAGAGAGAATTGGGAGAAGAGAGAGAAGTGAAAGAAGAGAGAGAATTGGGAGAAGAGAGAGAAGTGAAAAAAGAGAGAGAATTGGAAGGAGAGGAAGAGACAGTGGAAGAATTGGAAGAGGAGTTGAAAAAGTTGGAGGCAGAATTGAAAGAGTTGAAAGAAGAAGAGAAGGAGGAAGAGTTTGAAGAAGAAGAAGAAGAGGAAGAGGGAGAATTGGAAGAAGAGGAAGAGGAAGAGGAGTTGAAATGGGAGGAAGAAGAGGAAGAAGAGTTAGAAAAAGAGGAGGAGTTGGAAGAAGAAGAGGAATTGGAAGAAGAGGAAGAGGAGTTGGAATTGGAGGAAGAAGAGGAGTTGGAAGAGGAGGTGGAAGAGGCAGAGTTAGAAAAGGAGGAAGAAGAAGAGGAAGAGGAAGAGAAAGAAGAGAAAGAGGAGGAGGAGTTGGAAGAATCATACACACACACACCTCAACAACCTCACAACACCTCGTACACACACACACCCCAACAACCTCACAACACCTCATACACACACACACCACAACCACACAACACCTCATACACACACACACCCCAACCTCACAACACCTCATACACACACACACCACAACCACACAACACCTCATACACACACACACCACAACCACACAACACCTCATACACACACACACCACAACCTCACAACACCTCATACACACACACACCACAACCTCACAACACCTCATACACACACACACCACAACCACACAACACCTCATACACACACACACCACAACCAGCTCACAACACCTCATACACACACACACCACAACCAGCTCACAACACCTCATACACACACACACCCCAACAACCTCACAACACCTCATACACACACACACCACCCACCCAACAACAACAACAACAACAACTACTAATAGCCAACACAACAGCATCAACAGAACACAATACAACAACATCATTGACGGCAGAACACACAACTACAATGTCATCAACAGAACACAATACAACATCAACACAACACAATACAACAATATCAACAGCCGACAATACAACATCATCACCTTCAGCCAACACAACAACATCGATATCTGACACAACAACATCAACAGAACACAATACAACATCACCATCAACACAACACACAACATCGACACAACACAATCCAACAACAACGATAGAACACAATACAACAACATCACCGTCATCACAACACACAACATTGACAGCCGACAATACAACAACATCACCATCAACAGAACACAATACAACATCAACACAACACAATACAACAATATCAACAGCCGACAATACAACATCACCACCTTCAGCCAACACAAGAACATCGATATCTGACACAACAACATCAACAGAACACAATACAACATCACCATCAACAGAACACAATACAACAACAACGACAGAACACAATGCAACAACATCATCATCAACACAACACACATCAACAGAACACAATACAACAACATCATCAACACAACACACATCAACAGAACACAATACAACAACATCAACAGAACACAATACAACAACATCATCACCTTCAGCCGACACCATCAGCTCATGGAACGGTGATGTGAAGCAGCAAGTGTTGGATGTAGAGAAAGATGTGGTGGGATATCAACCACAGGACTTAGAACGATTGATGGAAATGATACAAGGTCATGACACACAGACAACACACACACCACACACACACGAACATGACACACAGACAACACACACACACGTACATGACACACAGCCAACACACACACCACACACACACGTACATGACACACAGCCAACACACACACAACCACACGTACATGACACACAGAAAACACGCACACAACCACACTTAAATTACATCCAAAAATACATAGCAAACTACGAGTGTGAAATTGAGGATCAACTTGCAGCCCTGGCAGAAATTACTTGGCAGCAACTAACTCGCGATGCACTTGAGATTGAGGAAGAAGGAGGGAAGATGTTTTGGTTTGGCAGACACCTGGAAAAAGAAGAAAAAGACAGCAAGCATGATTTGTATGACAGAAACCTTAAAGAAAAAGACGGTGAGGATGATTTGTATGACAGAAACCTTAAAGAAAAAGATGGTGAGGGTGATTTGTATGACAGACACCTGGAAGAAATAAAATACAGTGAGGATGATTTGTATGACAGAAACATCAAGGAAGATTATTATTATTATTATGATGATAATGATGTAACAATTGATGAGCAAAAAATAGAAGTGGAGGAGGATATGTTGATGATGATGCCTGAAATGCGGAATATCAAACAAGAGAATGAAGAAGTGATTGACAAAGAGAACGAAGCTGCGATTAAACAGCAACAACACGCTTGGGAAGGCGAACTGTCCATTGCAGACCAGATCATTTACGAAGAGGTATACCTGACAGAAACGCAAGATGGATACAGAGAAGAGAAGCGCGGTGAAACGCAAGACGGATATAGAGAAGAGAAGCGCGGTGAAACGCAAGATGGATATAGAGAAGAGAAGCGCGGTGAAACGCAAGATGGATATAGAGAAGAGAAGCGCGGTGAAACGCAAGTATTGGACGCAGAAGTGGTCGACCTAAACAACATAAACACACAGGAATTAAACAAAACAAACACAGAGAGACATAGCACACAGGAATTAAACAGCACAAACACAGAGACACACAACAGCACAAACACAGAGACACACAACAACACAAACACAGAGAGACACAGCACACAGGAACACAACACAACAAACACACAGGAATTAAACAAAACAAACACAGAGACACACAACAGCACAAACACAGAGAGACACAGCACACAGGAATCAAACAACACATACACAAAGAGACACAAAACAAACACACAGGAAGCAAACATTACAAACATAGATAGAGACAACACAAACACACAGGAAGCAAACATTACAAACATAGAGAGAGACAACACAAACACAGAGGAACACAGCACACAGAAATCAAACAACACAAACACGGAGGAATTAAACAGCACAAACACACAGAAATCAAACACAAACACACAGAAAACAAACAGCACAAACACATGGGAATTAGACACGGGGAAATGCAGTACAACAGAACCGTTTGTCGGTAACATGAAGAAAAAACACACACAGAACAAATGCAGTAGAACGGAACCACAAAACATGGATCCACACACACACAACAAACGCAGTAAAACGGAACCACAAAACACAGATACACACACAAACAAACGCAGTAGGATGGAACCAGAACACACGGATACACACACACACAACAAACGCAGTAAAACGGAACCACAAAACACAAATACACACACAAACAAACGCAGTAGGACGGAACCAGAACACACGGATACACACACACAGAACAAACGCAGTCAAACGGAACCACAAAACACAGATACACACACATGCAGTAGAACAGAACCACAAAACACGGATACACACACACAGAACAAACGCAGTAGAACGGAACCACAAAACACGGATACACACACACAGAACAAACACAGTCAAACGGAACCACAAAACACAGATACACACACACACACATGCAGTAGAACAGAACCACTAGACACGAACACACACAAACAAAACACAAACACACAGAAACACACAGAATCAAATACCACAAACGCAGAATCAAATACCGCAAACGCAGAATCAATTACCAATACCAGAAACGCAGAATAAAAAAACACCACAAACGCAGAACCAAACAACACCACAAACGCAGAACCAAACACCACAAACGCAGAATCAACAAACACCACAAACGCAGAACCAAACACCACAAACACAGAATCAACAAACGCCACAATCGTAGGCTACAAACGACAACAACACACATACAACACCAAACTCAATCGCAGAAGAAACGCGGTGAGATTAGACCACAATTACAGCCACAGCCACAGCCCTGATCAAAGCCTATACCACCTAGGCCACTACAGGCACTTGATGATGGAGGAGAGAGGCTTCAACAACAACAACCCTAGCTG
>JAWQEG010005718.1:45000-55662 GCA_033782935.1 Petrolisthes cinctipes
ACAGGCTTTCTACCCACCCCAAGCCTTGTCCCCCTATTCCCGCACCCCCCTAAACCCCCCCCCCCAAGCCTGTCCCCCTACTACCGCACCCACTTAAGGGGATAATTCACTTTTGTTACATTGGAGTGCCTTGATTCCTCCAAAGTATGCCAGGAAACAGAGAGAGAGAGAGAGAGAGAGAGAGAGAGAGAGAGAGAGAGAGAGAGAGAGAGAGAAGAAATGGAGAAAGGGAGACGAGAGAGAGGAGAAAGGGAATGAGAAATAGAGAGAGAGAGAGAGAGGGAAGAAATGAAGAGAGAGAGAGTTACAAGGAGTTACAAGGAAAAAAAGTACCCTAGGGGACCTTACGATCCATACAAAGAGGGTACCTGTGGGTTTAGTTGCGCAAGTAGGCGACCGTCCTCGAATGTGTCATGTGAAACCATCAAGGAACACTCGCACAACGGCTTAAACACCTAGACGGTGATCTAAGGCTTTGTCTAATCTGGACTTGAACTGATCCACAGAGTTGCTGTTGACTACATCAGCAGGAAGCGCGTTCCAAGTACCGCAGATGCTGTATGTAAAGAACTTACCACACAGATCACGGTTGTATCGCTTCAGTTCAAGTTTGTAGCCATGATTCCTGGTTGTACCCTCACTGAGTTGGAAAATGTCCCTGTAGTCTACATTGTCAAAGCCTCGTAGTATTTTAAACACTTCGATAAGCTGACCACGCAGTCTCCGGGTTTCCAAAGAGAACAGGTCGAGTTCTACCAACCGATCTTTATAGCTCTTGTGTCTAAGAGAGGGTATAAGTTTGGTTGCCCTGGCTTGCACTCGTTCCAATCTCGCGATATCCTTTCGGTAAGAAGGACTCCAAAACTGGACTGCATACTCCAGGTGCGGTCGGACAAGGGAATTGTACAGATAAAGTACTATCTCCTTGTTCCGGTATCCAAACTGTCGCTTTATGTACCCTAACATCCTTTGGGCTTTCTTCTCCGCCTCAATACACTGCTTTGAGAACTTGAGGTCGCTGGTGATAGTTACACCCAAGTCTTTCTCAGTATCAGTGCCTACGAGAGCATTGCCCTTAAGGTTATACTCTGTTCGGGGGTTTCTGTGGCCTATATGCATAACTTTGCATTTGTTCACGTTAAATGGCATTTGCCACGTGTCAGACCCCTCCCCGATCTTCCTAAGATCTTCTTGTAAGCGGGTAGTATTTCCTTCTTTCGCGACATTCATACCAAGCTTAGTATCATCGGCGAATTTGGAAATCTTGGCAACCATGTCACCATCCATGTCATTAACATAGATGATAAACAGTAGTGGTCCCAGAACAGAACCTTGGGGAACACCGCTAGTAACGGGCACCCACTCTGAAGCCTGTCCATTCACTACCACCCGCTGCCGTCTGTCACTTAGCCAGTTCTCTATCCAATTTGCCACATTTCCGTCTATGCCCAGTGCACGCACTTTCCGAAGGAGGCGGCGGTGGGGTACCTTATCAAAGGCTTTCTGAAAGAGAGAGAGAGAGAGAGGGAAGAAATGAAGAGAGGGAGATGAGGCTTCTGATTCCTCCTGACTATGCCACGAAACAAACTCCTTCCCTATAGGTGTGTGTGTGTGTGTTTCGTGGTAATGTTTAAAGGACTCACTTACCTCGAATTTTCCCACTACATCAGTGTCGGTAGATATTATTATTATTATTATTATTATTTTGAGGTGCTACAAAATCATACACGTGTTGTTCTTTATTACCAAGATATTTTTTACTACGATGGAAGGAAAGTGTCGGTGGATATTATTATTATTATTATTATTATTATTATTATTATTATTATGAGGTGCTACAAAATCATACACGTGTTGTTCATTAGCTGAGAAACCTTAACAATAATTTACTTCAATGAGATAGCCTACTCACTAGTTAAAACAATAACATCATAATTATGAGAACGTGAAAATATTGGTAAAAAATTATTTGAGTTGTATTTCCATATGTGGATGATAATTTATTATTGACCACGACTGTACAGCCACAATCAAATATCCACCAACACTTTCCTTCCATCGTACAAATAAATCAGTATCATATCAAAATATAATCATACAACAACACCTTATGTCAACTCAACCCCCTCAATTATTATTATTATTATTATTATTATTATTATTATGAGGTGGTGTAAAATTATACACGTGTTGTTCTTTATTACCAAGATATTTACTACAATGGAAGGAAAGTGTTGGTGGATATTATTATTATTATTATTATTATTATTATTATTATTATTATTATGAGGTGCTACAAAATCATACACGCGTTGTTCTTTATTACCAAGATATATTTTACTACGATGGAAGGAAAGTGTTGGTGGTGGATATTTGAGTGTGGCTGTACATTGGTTATCTATTATTGACCACGACTGTACTTCGGTTACTGGTAGCTGTCCAATTCTACCGGTTTCCTTTCGTGATCTAGATTCGAGAATTATACGTGAAAGAAGTGGAACCGAAATTATAAGTGAATCTGTGTTTCTGTGGAAATCTTTGCAGTTACATAGTCTGACATTACATAACAACAAACCTAATAATAATAATAATAATAATAATAATAATAATAATAATAATAATAATAATAATAATAATAGTTACATAGTCTTACATTACAAAACAACAAACCTAATAATAATAATAATAATAATAATAATAATAATAATAATAATAATAGTTACATAGTCTTACATTACATAATAATAATAATAATAATAATGTTGTATTGCAGTTGCATGTTGTTGCTTTGAATAGTTTGGAGGAATCATTTGCTCCAGATTTACCAACAACAACACTACTTCATTCATTCATTATCTCTCTCTCTCTCTTTTTTTTTTTTTTTTTTTTAAAGCTTTCTCTTTCACTCAATCTGTCCTGAGGTGTTAATTTTCTTGTTGTTCTTCCTCTCACTTCCTCTCACTCACTCTCACTCACTCAGTTTCCATACGTGTTGTTTTTCCTCTCACTTCCTCTCACTTACTCTCACTCACTCTCACTCACTCAGTCCACATACGTGTTGTTTTTCCTCTCACTTCCTCTCACTCACTCTCTCACTTCCTCTCTCTCACTCTCTCACTTCCTCTCTCTCACTCTCTCACTCACCCTCTCACTTCCTCTCTCTCACTCTTCCTCCCATTCACTCACCCTCTTCCTCTCACTTCCACTCACTCACTCACCCTCTTCCTTCCTCTCACTCACTCACTCACTCATTCCTCTTACATCCTTCCTCTCACTCACTCACTCACCCTTTCACTTCATCTCACTCACTCACTCACCCTTTTACTTCCTCTCACTTCCACTCACTCTCTCACTCACCCTTTCACTCACTCACTCACCCTTTTACTTCCACTCACTCACCCGTTTACTTCCTCTCTCTCACTCACTCACTCACTAAGTCCCCATTTTCCTTCCTTGTTTGTTTTTCATCTCACTTCCTCACTCACTCACTCACTCAGTCTCCACCCACCACTCTATAAAACCAACCAACCAACCAACCAACCAATCTGACCCAGTTAATAAGCAAGTAAGCTCGAACCGGTTTATATTATGGGATCAACTTCTTCTTCCTGCCTGCCAACCCACTCTTGTATAAATACCCAGGTTCATTAGGATTTCTGTATCACTCTTTTGTTTCTCCTCTTCCTGTCTGTACCGTCCTCATCTCTCTTGCAAGGTGAGATTATATATATTTAATTAATTATTTTATTGTTATTATTATTATTATTATTTTTTTTTTTTTTTTTTTTTTTTTATATTTATTGTTTCTCCTCTTCCTGTATCGTTCTCATCTCTCTTGCAAGGTGAGATTATATTTATTTATTTATTTTTATTTTATTGTTATTATTATTATTATTAATTTTTTTTTTAATTGGTATTATTATTATTATTATTATTATTATTTTTTTTTTCTTTTTTTTTAGATTTCTTGTCTTTCCTCATCCAGTATCGTTCTCGTTTTAATAGATTTTGTGAATATGGATACTCAGCTTGCTTTTTAGAAAATATTGAAGGCTTACAAGTGTGGTTGGTTGGGAAGCTACCAAACAAATATATATATATAATTATACAACTGTGAATCGACCCCAAGTGTTGTAAAATGAAGTGACTGACCTAAATATATAATTATTCATCTACTGTGTTATTGTTGTATTGTACAGTTGGCCAAAGGAATTCTTACACAGGCTATGATTATGGAACGAGAGGTGGTAAATTCATTATTCTCTAAGTACTGCAGTGAATGGTCTACCAAGTGACTCTGTGATTACTAAAACAATAAATCTAATAATAATGTTGTATTGCAGTTACATAATAATAATAATAATAATAATAATAATAATAATAATAATGTTGTATTGCAGTTACATAGTCTGACATTACAAAACAACAAACTTAATAATAATAATAATAATGTATTGCAGTTACGTAGTCTGACATTACAAAACAACAAACCTATTAATAATAATAATGTTGTATTGCAGTTACATAGTCTTACATTACAAAACAACAAACCTAATAATAATAATAATAATAATGTTGTATTGCAGTTACATAGTCTGACATTACAAAACAACAAACCTAATAATAATAATAATAATAATGTTATATTGCAGTTACATAGTCTTATATTACAAAACAACAAACCTAATAATAATAATAATAATAATAATAATAATGTTGTTTTGCAGTTACATAGTCTGACATTACAAAACAATAATAATAATAATAATAATAATAATAATAATAATGTATTGCAGTTACATAGTCTGACATTACAAAACAACAAACCTAATAATAATAATAATAATAATAATAATAATAATAATGTTGTTTTGTAGTTACATAGTCTTACATTACAAAACAACAAACATAATAATAATATAATAATAATAATAATAATAATAATAATGTTGTATTGCAGTTACATAGTCTGACATTACAAATAACAAACCTATTAATAATAATAATGTTGTATTGCAGTTACATAGTCTTATATTACAAAACAACAAACCGAATAATAATGTTGTATTGCAGTTACATAGTCTTACATAACAACAGCTCATATAAATAGAGAATAACAAAACCATTCACTGCTTCGAAATGAACCTGAAACAATATGGTTCTGGAGTCTCTGTGATTCATTAATAAAAAAAAAAAAAAAAAATACCAGGATTTACTACAAAGAAATGAAAGATATTGCAATGTACAGCCACAATCAAATATCCACCAACACTTTCCTTCCATCGTAGTAAATATCTTGGTAATAAAGAACAACACGTGTATGATTATGCACCACCTCATAACAATAATAATAATTGAGGGGGTTGAGTTGACGTAAGGTGTTGTTGTATGATTATATTTTGATATGATACTGATTGTAGTAAATATTTCGGTAATAAAGAACACATGTATGAATTTGCAGCATCTAATAATAATAATAATAATAATAATAATAATAATAATAATTGAGGGGGTTGAGTTGACATAAGGTGTTGTTGTATGATTATATTTTGATATGATACTGATTTATTTGTACCATGGAAGGAAAGTGTTGGTGGATATTTGATTGTGGCTGTACACTCACATTGTTCTTACACTTTCTACTCGCTCAACTGTACAGTAATTAATAACAACAATTAATGCCGATTCAACATAATTATACCTGCTCCATTTATACACGTATGTAGCCTACAAATGTCGACAACTCATCATATTTGTAAAAAAAAAAAAAAAAAAAAAAAAAAAAAAAAAAAAAAAAAAAAAAAAAAAATCCGAAAACAAAATAATAAACTCAGATTGATAATTGATATTGTTTTTACTTTGTGTTGCATCATGTACAGCCACAATCAAATATCCACCAACACTTTCCTTCCATGGTACAAATAAATCAGTATCATATCAAAATATAATCATACAACAACACATTACGTCAACTCGACCCCCTCAATTATTATTATTATTATGAGGTGGTGCAGAATTATACACATGTTATTCTTTATTACCAAGTTATTCACTACGATGGAAGGAAAGTGTTGGTGGATATTATTATTATTATTATTATTATTATTATTATTATTATGAGGTGGTGCAAAATCATACACGTGTAGTTCTTTATTACCAAGATAATTATTTACTACGATGGAAGGAAAGTGTTGGTGGTGGATATTTGACTGTGGCTGTAAAGTAGTGTGGTCTAATTTTTTACAGAGTTCGTGGAGAGTGAGATAAATAATTGATGTTTTTATTTGTATTGCATCATGTAGGTAGGTAGGTAGGTGTGGTCTCAGTGTTTAGGGAAAGTGAGGGAGTGAGAGGAGGTGTGGTTCGTCCAGTTTATTCCATGACTTGCTTTTACTTGGTCTAATGAATACTTCCTTTCTTCTGACCTTAAACCTCGAGACTGAATTGAGGAGACACTCACCTCACCTCACCTCTCTCTCTCTCTTTGTGTGTGTGTGTGTGGATGATAATATACTTTCTCTCTCTCTCTCTCTCTCTCTCTCTCTCCTTCTCTCTCTCTCTCTCTCTCTGTGTGTGTGTGTGTGTGTAATGATAATATACTTTCTCTCTCTCTCTCTCTCTCTCTCTCTCTCTCTCTCTCTCTCTCTCTCTCTCTCTCTCTCTCTCTCTCTCTCTATGTGTGTGTGTGTGTGTGTGGATGATAATATACCTCTCTCTCTCTCTCTCTTTCTCTCTCTCTCTCTGTGTCTGTGTGTGTGTGGATGATAATATACTCTCTCTCCCCCCCCCTCTCTCTCTCTTTCTCTCTGTGTGTGTGTGTGTGTGTGTGTGTGTGATAATATACTTCCTTCTCTCTCTTTCTCTCTCTCTCTCTCTCTCTCTCTCTCTCTCTCTCTCTCTCTCTCTGTGTGTGTGGATGATATTATACTCTCTCTCTCCCCCCCCCCTCTCTCTCTCTCTCTCTCTCTCTCTCTCTCTCTCTCTCTCTCTCTCTCTCTCTCTCTCTCTCTGTGTGTGGTGTGTGGATGATAATATACTCTCTCTCTCTCTCTCTCTCTCTCTCTCTCTCTCTCTCTCTCTCTGTGTGTGTGTGGATGATAATATACTCTCTCTCTCTCTCTCTCTCTCTCTGTGTGTGTATGTGGATGATAATATACTCTCTCTCTCTCTCTCTCTCTCTCTCTCTCTCTCTCTCTCTCTCTCTCTGTGTGTGTGTGTGGATGATAATATACTTCCTTTTCTCTCTCTCTCTCTCTCTCTCTCTCTCTCTCTCTCTCTCTCTCTTTGTGTGTGTGTGGATGATAATATACCTCTCTCTCTCTCTCTCTCTCTCTCTCTCTCTCTCTCTCTCTCTCTCTCTCTCTCTCTGTGTGTGTGTGGATGATGATATACACTCTCTCTCTCTCTCTCTCTCTCTCTCTCTCTCTCTGTGTGTGTGTGTGTGTGTGTGTGTGTGTGGATGATAATATACCTCTCTCTCTCTCTCTCTCTCTCTCTCTCTCTCTCTCTCTCTCTCTCTCTCTCTGTGTGTGTGTGGATGATAATATACCACTCTCCCTCTCTCTCTCTCTCTCTCTCTCTCTCTCTCTCTCTCTCTCTCTCTCTCTCTCTCTCTCTGTGTGTGTGTCTGTGTCTCTGTGTGGATGATAATATACTTCCTTTTCTCTCTCTCTCTCTCTCTCTCTCTCTCTCTCTCTCTCTCTCTGTGTGTGTGTGGATGATAATATACCTCTCTCTCTCTCTCTCTCTCTCTCTCTCTCTCTCTCTCTCTCTCTCTCTCTCTGTGTGGATGATAATAATATACCTCTCTCTCTCTCTCTCTCTCTCTCTCTAACTCTCTCTCTCTCTCTGTGTGTGTGTGGATGATAATAATATACCTCTCTCTCCCCCCCTCCCTCCCTCCCCCCCACTCTCTCTAACTAACTCCCTCACCCTCTCTCTCTCTTAAACAGATGAGGAGTACACTTCTGCTGATGTTAATGGGAGCAGTGATAGTGTGGAATGAAAGTACAGTTGTCGCGACTGCAAATGCCGAGGGAAGACATCATCGCGTTGGTGGTAGTAGTGGTAGGAGGAAGGGATATAGTAATAATAGAAGGCACAGTGGCAGTTACTTTCGGATAGGTAGTCGAGGTCGAGGTGGTGATGATGGTGATAGATATATTCATCGTTTTGGTGTTGATAGTTTAAATGTTGGTGATGAAGTTGATGTTGGTGGTGCTATTAATGTTGGTGGTGGACATGGTGGTGTTGGTGGTGTTGATGTAGGTGGTGGTGGTAGTGGTGGTGGTGTAGGTGGTGGACATGGTGGTGTTGATGTAGGTGGTTTTGAAGTTAGTGGTGGTGGTAGTGGTGGTGGTGTAGGTGGTGGACATGGTGGTGTTGATGTAGGTGGTGGACATGGTGGTGGTGGTGTTGATGTAGGTGTAGGTGGTTTTGAAATTAGTGGTGGTGTAGGTGGTGGTGGTGTTGATGTAGGTGGTGGTGGACATGGTGGTGTTGATGTTCATGGTGGTGGACATGGTGGTGTAGGTGGTTTTGAAGTTACTGGTGGTGGTGGTGTTGATGTTCATGGTGGTGGTGGTGGTGTTGATGTAGGTGGTGTAGGTGGTGGACATGGTGGTGTTGATGTTCATGGTGGTGGACATGGTGGTGTTGATGTTCATGGTGGTGGACATGGTGGTGGTGGTGTGATGTAGGTGGTGGTGGACATGGTGGTGTTGATGTTCATGGTGGTGGACATGGTGGTGTTGATGTAGGTGGTGGTGGACATGGTGGTGTTGATGTAGGTGGTGGTGGTGTAGGTGGTGGACATGGTGGTGTTGATGTTCATGGTGGTGGACATGGTGGTGTTGATGTTCATGGTGGTGGACATGGTGGTGGTGGTGTTGATGTAGGTGGTGGTGGTGTAGGTGGTTTTGATGTAGGTGGTGGTGGTGTAGGTGGTTTTGAAGTTAGTGGTGGTGGTGTTGATGTTCATGGTGGTGTAGGTGGTGGACATGGTGGTGGTGGTGTTGATGTAGGTGGTGGTGGTGGACATGGTGGTGTTGATGTAGGTGGTGGTGGTGGAGGACATGGTGGTGGTGGTGTTGATGTAGGTGGTGGTGGACATGGTGGTGTTGATGTTCATGGTGGTGGACATGGTGGTGGAGTTGGTGTAGATGTAGGTGGTGGTGGTGTAGGTGGTTTTGAAGTTAGTGGTGGTGGTGGTGTTGATGTTCATGGTGGTGGACATGGTGGTGTTGATGTAGGTGGTGGTGGACATGGTGGTGTGATGTTCATGGTGGTGGACATGGTGGTGTTGGTGGTGTTGAATTTGGTGTTGGTGGTGTTGAAGTTGGTGGTGGTGGTGGTGTAGGTGGTTTTGAAGTTGGTGGTGGTGGTGTTGATGTAGGTGGTTTTGAAGTTGGTGGTGGGGTGTTGGTGGTGTTGAAGTTGGTGGTGGTGGTGTAGGTGGTTTTGAAGTTGGTGGTGGGGGTGTTGATGTTCATGGTGGTGTAGGTGGTGGTGTAGGTGGTGGACATGGTGGTGTTGATGTAGGTGGTGGTGGTAGTGGTGTTGAATTTGGTGGTGGTGGATTTGTTCATCGTCTTGGTGGTGGTGGTGGTGTTGAAGTTGGTGTAGGTGGTTTTGAAGTTGGTGGTGGGGGTGTTGGTGGTGTTGAAGTTGGTGGTGGTGGTGGTGGTGTAGTTGAAGTTGGTGGTGGTGGAGTTGATGTTCGTGGTGGTGGTGGAGTTGGTGGTGTTGAAGTTAGTGGTGGTGGTGGTGGTGTAGTTGAAGTTGGTGGTGGTGGTGTTGATGTAGGTGGTTTTGAAGTTGGTGGTTTTGGTGTTGGCGGTGGTAGTGGTGTTGGTGGTGGTGGACATGGTGGTGGTGGTGTTGAAATTAGTGGTGGTGATGTTGTAGGTGGTGGTGGCGGTGTTGAATTTGGTGGTGGTGGAGTTGAATTTGGTGGTGGTGGTGTTGATGTTAGTGGTGGTGGACATGGTGGTGGTGGTGTTGATGTTCGTAGTGGTGTTGTTGAAGTTGGTGGTGGTGGATTTGTTCATCGTTTGGGTGGTGGTGCATTTGATGTTGGAGTTGGTGGTGGACATGGTGGTGATGTTGTAGGTGGTGGCGGTGTTGAAGTTGGTGGTGGTGGTGTAGGTGGTTTTGAAGTTGGTGGTGGTGGAGTTGGTGGTGTTGAAGTTGGTGTTGGCGGTGTTGGCGGTGGTAGTGGAGTTGAATTTGGTGGTGGCGGTGTTGAATTTGGTGGTGGTGGTGTAGGTGGTGGTGGTGTTGGTGGTGGTGTTGATGTAGGTGGTTTTGAAGTTGGTGGTGGTGGTGTTGGTGGTGTTGGCGGTGGTAGTGGAGTTGAATTTGGTGGTAGCGGTGTTGAAGTTGGTGGTGGTGGTGTAGGTGGTGGTGGAGTTGGTAGTGGTGGTGGTGTTGATAGTGGTGTACACGTTGGTGGTGTTGGTGGAGTTGAAGTTGGTAGTGGTGTAAATATTGGTGGTGTTGAAGTTGGTGGTGTTGGTGGTGGTGATTTGTTCATAGTTTAGGTGGTGTTGGTGGTGGTGTTGATGTTGGTGGTGGTGTTGTTAGTGGTGGTGGTAGTGGAGGTGGACATGGTCTTGGTGGTGGTGTTGATGTTGGTGTTGGTGGTGGTGGTGTTGGTGGTAT
>JAWQEG010005719.1:0-2500 GCA_033782935.1 Petrolisthes cinctipes
TATAGTTACTCCCTATCATTTCTTCAACTGTCTCTCCTTTCCATCTGTTTCCTTCGTGTTTGCTGCCCCTCTTCTCTATCTCTCTCTCTCTTCTGTGACTAAGAGGTGTTATTACTAGTTGAACAGAGTTTTATTGTTTTTTCTACTGTAAAACTCACAAAAATATATAGTTTGGTGATAAGATGCCTTTGTTTTGGCTCACTTTCCTTACCCCATGACGAAAATTAGAGCGGCTTGATTCCTCCAAAGCATACCAGGAAACAGTATTAGACGAACGAAAATAATGGTGGTCCTTTGTGCTTGGAATAGTTTGGAGGAATCAGTTGTTCCAGATTTACCACCAACACTGTACTTCACCCTAAAACACACACACACAAAAAAAATTCACCCTATTGTGTTATGGCCATTGTGAACAAAAGAGGAAATGTGGCTTCTATACAATCCTGTTCTCGAATCTTAGTCAAGTGTTATTTTTATATTTTTCTTCCTTTTTCTTGAAGTATGGATGGTGGTGCCTTTCTTTTCACTTTTCCCTTGAAAGACGAGAGCATTGTGGAGGGACTGAACAAAGGCAGGGGCATAGGAGAGTCTTTGGTAGGGTTTTGTTTACATGTGACGTCACAGCTACGATTGTGTGATTGGCTGTTGTCTTATTGTATCATATAAAAATAGATTATTATTATTATTATTATTATTATTATTATTATTATTATTATTATTATTATATACTCAAACACACACACAGAAAACAATAATTGGGTACGAAAATATGCTGCATAACTTATCAGTCCCAACTCTATCAATGATGTTTCTCTTAAAAAACATGATAAATTTGTCAGGCATAGAGAGTCGGGACGGCAGGTTAGTGGAACGTTCGGTACTCGCAGTATAACACACACACCCACACCCACACACAAGCACAGATAACTGCATCCTGTGTGACGAGCCGGAGAGAGGGGAAATATAACGTTATGCTACAGTTACGTTGACAAATAAGTATTCAGGAGTGCGTAGGATACTTAGAGAAAATGAATAAATACGCAATAAGATCTCCATTGGTATTATTCGTTGGTGAATTGAACTGTTCAAAGCTTCAACCAAAGCTGTATCCTTATTAGTGCTCGTGACTGTACAGCCATAATCAAATATCCACCGACACTTTCCTTTCATTGTAGTAAATATCTTGGTAATAAAGAACAACACGTGTATGATTCTGCAGCAGCACATAATAATAAGTAAGGAGATTGAGTTGATGTGTAAGGTGTTGTATAATAATATTTAGATAAGATACTGATATATTTGCAAGATGGAAGGAGAGTGTTAGTGGTTATTTGATTGTGGCTGTACATGTCATTAATAATAGTTCGTGTATGGGTTCTTATGATTATCTCATGTTAGTTTATGGTGCTTGGTACAATATACCGACATCCTACTCCACGATTTTTTTTTTCTATATATTAGGCATAACATTTAGATGATTCAAACAAGTTTAGTGTGTGTGTGTGTGTGTGTGTGTGTGTGTGGCAACATCGACCTCCCCACAGCACCGCAGTTCTCAGTTTAAAGACGAGGAAACCTTCTTATTTTTACTTCTCTGGAGGAGGAGGAGGAGGAGGTGGGGGAACGAGGTGTGTGGTGGGAGGAGAAAGGAAGGAGACGAGAGCCTTGGAAAACCGGGTGGAGGGGGGAAGGAGGAAGGAGCCGTGGAAAGCGTGGGGGCTGGATGGAAAAAGGAATAAGGAGGTGTTGGAAAAGGAAGAAGATTAAGGCTGTGGAAAAATGAAGAGGGAGAAGTAGCAACAAAAAAACATGTGAGGGTAAGAACAAAGATAAAGAGGTGTGGGAAGTGAAAGAGTGGGGAGGAGAAGGGAAGGAGAGAAACAAGGAAAGAGAAGGGGAAGATTATTTAGGGATAAGGCGAAGAAAGGGTGAGAAAAATCCTAGTGTGATATAATTTTACTGATATACCGTTGTAGGACATTTTCTTTCAGTCTATTTCTTACACAGATAATATATTAAGGACCCTGATTCTTCCTGACTCTACCACGAAACAAACTCCTTCCATATACAGGAGGTTGTGTTTCGTGACAATATTTGAAGGACTCATTTACCTCCAATTTTTCTGACTATATTACAGGGTCCTTAATATATTGCTCAATACTGTCTGCTCCAACGAACATAAAGTAGCATCAGAAGTAAATGTATAAGTGCTTAAGCGACCCTGTGATGTAGTCAGAAAATTGAAGGTTGGCGAGTCCTTCAAATATTGTCACGAAACCCCACCTATATGGAAGGAGCTTGTTTCGTGGCATGGTCAGGGGGAATCAGAAGCCTCTCGTTATCATATAATAAGATCACAAGGTCCTTAAGGGGGAAGTTTTGTGTTGGTAATTCTGGAGCAACTGAATCCTCCAAACTATTCTAAGCAACAGAACACCATTATTTTTGTTCTTCTAGTCCTGTTTCCAGCATACTTTAGAGGAATCAAGGCACTCCAATG
>JAWQEG010005719.1:7500-32414 GCA_033782935.1 Petrolisthes cinctipes
TGTGCCATGAGGAGTGGGTAAGATGGAAGCGTGAGTGAGTGAGTTGGGAAGTGTGCGTGTGCCATGAGGAGTGAGTAAGATGGAAGCGTGAGTGAGTGAGTTGGGAAGTGTGTGTGTGTGTGTGCTATGAGGAGTGAGTAAGATGGAAGCGTGAGTGAGTGAGTTGGGAAGTGTGTGTGTGTGTGTGTGTGTGTGTGCCATGAGGAGTGAGTAAGATGGAAGCGTGAGTGAGTGAGTTGGGAAGTGTGTGTGTGTGTGTGTGTGTGTGCCATGAGGAGTGAGTAAGATGGAAGCGTGAGTGAGTGAGTTGGGAAGTGGTTGTGTATACGTATGGCCATGTATTGATCTAGCGGGGCAGGCCAAGATGCGAGGCTGAATGCTGGACCTGGCTCTATCCCTATCCTCTCTGTAACCCTGTAACTCTCTTGTCTGTCCCTCTCTGTCCTCCTCTAATCCCTTCTCTCTGTGCCCCTATAACACCTCCTCTCTGTCCCCCACTAACACCTCCTACCTGTCCCCCACTAACACCTCCTCTCTGTCCCCCACTAACCCCTCCTCGCTGTCTCCCTTTAACCCCACCACGATCCCCTCCCTCGGACCCCCATCACCCATACTGTCTCTCCTCCTGCCATGCACTCTCCTGTCCTTCAATCAGTCTAGCATCTCCTGTTTCCCTTTTCTCTTTTCTCCACTGTCCCCAGGCTCTCCTTTACCCCTCCTCAATATTTCTCAAAACTATAAGCAGTGAAAGCTCGATAATTGACCCTAAGAAAGCTTATGACTCTAACGACTACAGTATGTCATGTTCACGACACGTTGAATCTCGGACATAATAATCATTCAGCCAGACGGGAGAAGCTGCTTATTGTATGGGACCTCTAACCTCTTGGTAATGACTGTATAGGACCTCTTGGTAATGACTGTATACTTGTGAACCTTTCCCACATACTGACCTCCTCGACCAAACACTACCATAGAGGTTTAGAGTCCTGCCCGTCAAGAAAATAATTATGAAGTACTGCTCTCTCTGTAGTGACTTACCCCGTTGCCATAGAATCGTCGTTATGTAAGGGAAAGTGAGATGTTGTTGGTTACGCGTTGGTGGATTTATTTATATATTTATTTAGTTAGTTATTTGCCTTTGTATTTCTGTAATGTTCCGTGCCACAAAAGATAAATATAAGTAAGAATGGTGTAAACGCCATTAAAATAAAATATAAATTTACGGGAATGCTTTCAGGGTTAATCACCAATATACAAACTGTGAAATGATGATATGAAACAGGGGCGTGTGAGTGCATGGACAGGGCGAGCGAGGTAAACAGCCATTTTGTCATTGCATAAAAATGAGGTGGTAAGAGAGAGAGAGTGAGAGAGAACAAGGTGGGTTTAGCTATACATTTTTTTTTTTTTTTTTTTTTTTTTTAATAACCTCGGGACTGTAGGCTGTCAGTAGCCCGTGACTCTTACGAGGCCCCGAGATTATTGGGTGTCGCATTAGACGAGACAGTGGAGCCTCATGTTGTTGGCTGCTTCTCTTCTGCCCCACTAGATGACGACACCTTAATTATACACGTCACTATCAGGAGAGGGCAGCTATACACCGTCACCCACAGCATCTTGGAATATGGTCGGGCATCTTCTATGTTGTGAGTTGACGACGATGTAGGAGGTATTTTCTTGACGTGTCGGCGTAGCCAGGATATTTAACAAACAGCTTGGACCCATCAGATCACCTCTGAAAAACACCAGACGTTTGCTCGTGGACTCGAAACAGGGCTCATTCCATTCGCAGTCCGTCACCGTATCCACTCTGCCACCGCCTCCCCCCATACACAAATGGCCACTGACGACTGGAGCTAGACTTTATTGTGATGTTGCTACTTTGGATATATTTAAGGGGGCAGTACAGTGTTGGTAAATCTGGAACAAATTATTTCTCCAAACAGTCCCAAGCAACAGGACACCTTCCTTTTTTGTTCATCTAGTCCTGTTTCCTGGCACACTTTGGGGAAATCAAGGCACTCCAATGTACTGTACCAAAAGCTCTATACACGTACCAAGCTCAAGGTCATTCATTACTTAGGGGCACAGATAAATACTCCTGCTATAAATTAAAGGGTGAACGGAGAAGGTGCTTGCCATGGGGGTGGGACTTGGGGAGGGTAACAAAACAAGTAAGGAGAACGGGGAGAGAACAGCGGCATGGATTAAGGGGAGATTCTCTTGTTGGCAAATTGGAAGGCTACTGATTCCTCCTAACTATGCCAAGAAACAGACGCCCTCAGTGGTACTACTAGGGGATCTGTCTCGTGGTTTAGTTTGGAGGAATCAGAGACCTTCCAATTCACCAAGAAAAGAATCTCCCCAGAACAGGTAAAGTGGGGACGAAAGAGTGTAGGAATGAAGAAGGTCCATTTAATTTATAGGGAAGTTGGGAGGGGAGGAGGGGGAAATAAATAATGTAGTTTAACAGAGAAGGTGGGGAATAGAAAGAAGGAAAGCAAGGTAGTTTAACGTAACAGAGATCGTGGGAGGAAAGGAAAGGGAATCAAGTGAATTAACAGACAAAGATATTGGGGGAGGGGAGGGGAAGAAAATGAATAAGGTGGTTTAATAGAGAGGTTGGAAGATTGGAGGAGGCAAGAAAATTACTTAACTGAAATAATATTGGGGAGGGGAAGGGAGTGAACATGGATGAGCGGGTTTAAGTTGGTGGGGAGTGTGGGATTATGGTGGGCAGGGTGGGTTTAAGGTTGTGGGGATGGTGGGTTTAAGGTGAGGAGGGGTGGGAGTGTGGGATTAAGGTGGTGGAGAGGGTGGTGAGAGTGGGGAGTGTGGGTTTAAGGTGGTGGAGAGAGTGGGGAGTGTGGGATTAAGGTGGTGGGGAGAGAGGGGAGTGTGGGTTTAAGGTGGTGGAGAGAGTGGGGAGTGTGGGATTAAGGTGGTGGGGAGGGTAGTGAGAGTGGATTTTAGGTGGGGAAAGTGGGGAGAGTGCATGGGGGGGGAGTGAACCATTTGTAACACTGATGGCCGCAAAAACTTCACCTTTTAGGCAGTAAAACCTGATAGTGTGTGTGGAGTGTACCCGCGGGGGAGAAGGGTGATGGGGGAGAGGAGGAGGTGAAGAGAGGGAGGAAATGGCTGGGGAGAGGTCAGGAGGCACAGGCGGAGGAGGAGAGAGGTAGTAAGAGAGTTAAGAGGTAGGGAAATAGAGAGAGAGAGAGAGAGAGAGAGAGAGAGAGAGAGAGAGAGAGAGAGAGAGAGAGTGAGAACGTCAGGGAATGAGGGATAGAGATTGAGATGGAAGAGACGGAATGAATGAAATGGTAAAGAGGGTATGAGTGAAATGGAAGAGGAGAGATCTGTGAGGCATAGGCTATGAATGAAGAGCAGGTAACCCTCTAACTAACACCACCACTACAACAACAACCACAACATACACACCCACCCACCCACCACTGTCACCCCTGTCCTCCCATCTCCATAACTAAACCTGGTTCACCGCTATTTGATCTTTATTTCCGGGTCGCATCCTGGTGAACGTATTTATTGAACAAGTGCAGACGGTCACCTCACAACTCTGTATGTATGTATGTATGTATGTCTCACTGTGGGATGGGGACGGTACTGGTGAGACTAGGATGGTACCGGTGAGTTTACGACGGTACAGGTCAGGGGAGATTAAATTTAGACAGTACTGGCCGGGTGAGGTTAGAGTGGTACTGGTGATATTTGGAGGGTACTGGTGAGATTAGGGTTGTAATGGTGAGATTTGGGTGATACTGGTGAGATTAGAATGGTACCGGTAGGGTGAGATTAGGATGGTACTGGTAGGGTGAGATTAGGATGGTACCGGTAGGGTGAGATTAGGATGGTACTGGTAGGGTGAGATTAGGATGGTACTGGTAGGGTGAGATTAGAATGGTATGGGTAGGGTGAGATTTGAGTATTAATGGAGCTACAGAAAGAAAGTCCAAATGCAGAGAACAGGGTGCAATTCATTTTAATTACATTGGAGTGCCTTGATTCCTCCAAAGTATGCCAGGAAACAGGACCAGATGTAAACAAAAATAATGGTGTTCTGTTGCTTGGAATAGTTTGGAGGAATCAGTTGCTCCAGATTTGCCAACACTGTACTTCTCCCTTAAGAGACCCTATGATGTAGTAAAAAAATTGGAGGTAAATGCGTCCTTCAAATATTGCCACGAAACACACATACCCAGATGGAAGGAGCCTGTTTCGACGCATAGTCAGGAGGAATCAAAAGCCTCCTATTCCCACACACTACCACAGGGTCCTTAAGGGGGTAGTACTGTATAGTGTTGGTAAATCTGGAGTAATTGATTCCCCCAAACTATTCCAAACAACAGGGCACCATTATTTATTTATTTATTCTATTTAATTTTATTTTTTATATTTTGGCTAATTTGATCATGTTTCCTGGCATACTTTGGAGGAATCAAGGCGCTCCATTATACCAAATATATACTATCCCTTTAATGGTGTAAGTATGGATGGTATTATTGGTGTATGTATGGATGGTAATGATGGTGGTACAGTACAATATACATTCACGTCTGTTTTCCTTCCATACATTAGCATCTCCCATCTATTCATCCTCTTTAATTCCCTTTTCCCTTTCACACAACCTCAGATTTCAAAGAATATAAATTTTTCTTTCACCATCCATAAAACATAAGATATTACAAATAATTTTCTTTGTATGACAAATGGGACAATTGAAAATGGATGTGTAAGTAATCTAACGGAGAGAAAAATAAAATACATATACAGTAGTATATTTCATTGAAGAAAATTTCCATATTTAACCGAAATTCAGTATCTGACAACATTGGCATGTAATTACTACCAGTTATTACTTATAAATCTTAATGTATTTCGTTCATTTTTGCTTGAATTCAACATCATTTAGGATATATTTTACATCAACTGAAAATTATGCATATGTAACTTTCTTTTCATAATGATTAGGTCCTAATTATGTTACTTAAACTTAAAAATTATTAGGATATGAAAAGGGTAAATTTTTAAGGGTATTCTTGAGGATAGCTGGACCTTACCTCCTTTCTCAGATGGGGATTTATTAGCAGTTGTATAAAAAGAAGGTTAATTAAAAAGAACACCACAAACATGATTGTTTTTTATTGCAACTGTTTCAGTAAAAGACAAGTGGGTACAGTCGGAGTATATATATAAACATAGGCCACCTGGGGGTGGAGCTAAAAGAGATCTCACTTCACCTCACCTCACCTCACCTGCCCAGACTAGTTTGGCGGGAATCTTTTTATTACCTAATCTGTCAACACTTTGTCACACTTGACATGACCATAGCTCATATTCACATTTTTATATGTACTAGAAATTATACAAGATTCGATGACAATTATTTCATAGAAACATTTTGCCTTAGCAAAAACTTTAGAATCAGCCCAGTTGATATGGTGATCATTGATAGTTTTATGTTGAAATAATTCACTACTTTGTTGTCCCACCTTGACGCTATATTTATGCTGTGATATTCTAGTTTTTAAATCTTTACCAGACTGTCCTATATAAAACTGGTCACAGTCCCGACATGGAATTATATATATTACACCAGAGTAATTTTCTGGACTATTCTTGATGAGAGCTTTTTGAACTGTATTACCATATTTAAACATAACCTGTACATTGAGTTTCTTCAGTACCTGAATACAATCAAGAAAGCTTTCCTGTCTATTATTTCTCCTGTGGTTATTTTGCTTACACACATCCCACGGTGAAGTGAGGTTACTGCGTATATATATATATATAAGTCTCTCACTCTCTCTCTCTATATATATATATATATAAGAATCTCCCCTTAAGGTGTAGGTTAAAAACAAGGCACATTATGATCACAGAAGTTACTTTACAAATTTCTCCTGCACCTGAAAATTATCCAAGCTGTTTCTGCTATATAGATATATATATCTAGTTGGGGGACGAGCTTAAATCAGTCACAATAACTAACCAGCTATATGTACCAGAATTACCCCGATAGCACTACATTCAATTCCAATTGTGTTGTTCTCCCGTCACATTATTAACCCTAGAACACATACCTCAAAAAAATTTACACTAACACATACGGGGGTCCATTTGCATTTTATTAAATCTGAAGGCACCATTGGCAAGGGCAATCTTAGTTCTGCTTCTAGATTATAAAACATATGTAAAAATAGAAAAGAAAATGTTGATTTGCTAACTCACAAAAAAAAAAAAAAAACATCAAACTCGTGAAAATTGTGACACTTCTTCACATTTTATTCTGTACCAGGTACCCCTATTGAGGTACTGTACGTGAGTGTCACGTGGGAGTGTGGGATGCAAGTGATTCTCCCAAACAATCCTAAACAACAGAGGCCACCAGTATTTTTTGCTAAACTGGTACTGTTTCCTGGCATACTTTGGAGGAATCAATGTGTTCCAATGTACAGTCGCGATGGGATGGAGACACGAACACACTCATCATGGGGTCGCTTCTACCTGACGAGTTATGGGGGAGTGAGAGAGGAAGAAGGGAGGGTATGGAGGGGCTGGTGGAGGGAGAAAGAACAAGAGAGACGCCAATAACCGTGGCTGTAGAGACGTTTTTCTGTATCTTGAGGATTTATGGTTGACTTTGGGCGAATGGACTAATGGAGATGGAGTTCGCATTAACAAACCTATTTATGTATTGAATTTTAGCATTTTTATCATACTATTAAGAATAGGCTACTCTCATTATGTAGGCTAAGTATTGTTCGATATCAGGAGAACTGTAATGACATCAGATGGAAGGTGTCTATAAAACTTGACTTATTTAATGAAATTGCTAAACTCAATGATAAATGTGTTTCAATAATAATTATATATTACACAAAATTATGAGAACCACAAGTATCCATATGGTGAAATATCAGTTATATATCCAACTCGAAAACATTACTAAGTTATTACATTATCCTTATGTCCGTCTAACTCGTATACACAACTAATTCAATTCATCCTGCCATATATTCATTCACTTCGCTCATACAGGGTCGACTCCACAGTGGTTGGTAGTGGTTTGTAAGCACGCAAATAAAAGAATGTTAGCCGTGTTAATGACTTTTGGCTGAATTATTTAATGAATTTGGTGAGTAAACTATACAGTGATCACCATTATCTAACTGTTGGATAAATTTTATGAATGTGGATACTCAGCTTATGGAAAATAATGAAGCCTTAAAATTGTGGTTGGTTGGGAAGCTAACAAACCAATACCACACTGTGGAATCGACCCACAGTCATCCCCAACCACTATCATTTTTCCATCCCACCAGTGAATGCTTCGAATGAAACTTTCAGTGGATGGTGCGATAGTTCTATATCAGTCAGAAGTGGCAACACTCCACCAGCACCTCCACAACCACACACCCCCCCATCTCTCTCTCTCTCTCCTCCATAACTCGTCAGGTAGAAACGACCCCATGATGAGTGAGCTCTTGTCTCCATCCCATCAGCTCGCGACTGTACCAAAAATATACTATCACCATTAAGAAAGAAATGCTATATTTGGAACTAATGTGTTAAGTATGAATGGGACAATCCAAATATTTAACTTCAGTTTTTTTCACAGTACCACTCGTCATCCAACTCATTATAGGATTGCTCTAATCTAAGTTCCTTATCCAGTATTTGGATAGTCTTCTTCAGATTTTGATTTTCGCTCTTCAGATTTTGAATATCGTTATTCTGATTTTGACTTTCGCTCTTCAGATTTTGAATTTCGTTCTGCTGATTTTGAATTTCGTTCTTCTGATTTTGATTTTCGCTCTTCAGATTTTGAATTTCGTTCTTCTGATTTTGACTTTCGCTCTTCAGTTGTTTATTTTCTTCATCTTTTCTGGTCCGGTAATTCTTGGATCTTGTAGCCGCAACGACTCTTTTCTGTGTTTTCTTGGGTGTGTGTTTGTTTATACTGTACTGATACATACATTTCGCCCCTTTCGGTTTCTTCCCGGGTTTCTTTTCTGGTTCATGTGTGAGCTCCCTTGAAGGTCCAGCTATAAGTTCATCATCGGACGTGTGTTGCCGTTTGACACACACAGGGACACTAGAATCTTCTTCACATTGAGTTACGGTCACGATATCATCATAATCTTCATGATCCATTGTCTGAAAGGAAATGGGTTTAAATTACCGATATGATCATGATGAATTCAGTCTCTTCCCTTTTTCTGTTCAACACTCGATAGTATTAGCAAGGGTTAATCGATACTTTCATTCATTCACATATACAACTGATCAACTATACCTTCATTCATCTTTCCCCCCTAAATATGATTTGTGCTCCTTCAGACATAACGTATCTAGGCATCTCGAACAAAATTGGACATGATCTTGGACCTCTCTCACCTATTTTCCATCTCACATTAAGCGAACTTGTTACCTCTAGTCCTCATCTCTGGCAATATATAGAAATAATATGGCTTGAGTCTCTGGTTGCATTATGGTAAGTGAAGTGTGGATGGGTCTTAGTAAGTGCAAGCAGAGTACCCAAATTTAACATGTACAGTACTGTAACTAGGTGTTTATGTCATCTGAGCTAGTAACATTGATTGGTGGAGAAATCAGACTAGATGGAACATAGTAGAGTGACATGATGCAATTTTCCACCTACAATGACACTTTCCTCCAACAAAGTTACCTGCACAGTTGACACAAACATCGATGTATAGTACGTGATCGCGAATATACCTGCTTGAGTGTACAGACAGTAAGATCTCTTGTATAACTAGTATTTGTACTTATATAATTGGTGCAAAAAAAAAAAAAAAAACTGTTTAGATGTTAATTGGTTGGATGCGACTACGTAAATATATAGGGACAATTATTATAGGTAAACATAAACTGGACCAAACCCAATTTTGGTCCTCTTTAATCACTCATTGAAAGTCATTATGTAAGTTAATGACGTTAAATTGAGTCATATAATCATATATATTGATATAAAAATTAGGTGTCCAAAGCTGAATACTTTGAAAGGCCGAGCAAAGTTGAAAGTCGTCACTGATGATTAAAGTCACTACGGGAATATTTTTCTTTTAACCTCTAGGCTAGTTTTAAATAGGTTTAAACTCTACCCCAATAGTGTAGGAAACTTCCCTTAAAGTTTGATGATGATATATGATATGGTCTAGGTAACTCACCTGGTAGGGCCACTGATCACAAGCGATCCAAGGATCAAGCAGCCCAGTTGGATAAAATGACACGCCAGTCAAGATTGACGTTTGATGAACATGGCATAAGTATTACAGAACTGACTGGTTGAGTGTGTCGAACATGAAATAGTTGGGTAATATAGCAATAGTAAATATTTATTATACTACAAGGCAGTTTATGGCAGGAATAGATTATCATGGAGGGCATGAGCTAGTTTTGATTTAAATTTTGGGATAGTTGGGGCATTTACTACATCATGGGGGAGGGAGTTCCAGTGCTGAATGACTCTATGTGAAAAGAATCGTCTTCGTGCTTCTGTTTCTGCTCTAGGAACAAAAATTTTGAAGTTATGGCCTCTTGTCCCAAGCTGTGGTGACATGGTGAATAAATCCAAGGGTTTGATGGGTGATAAATCATGGAAAATTTTATAACATAATATTAAGTCAGATCTAAGGAGTCTACCTCTGTAATTTGCTTCGTCCAGCGACGCTGGATGGATTCAAGTAATGATAAGTCACCCAGAAACCCTGTGTTCCAAACTGGAGAAGCAAAGTCAATCAGTGGCCTAATATCAGAAATTAACAATGATTTCATAAAGGTTGGAGTGCGGCACACAGTTGACTTCAGTAGGTTGGTAGCAACACCGCCTGCTTTGGCTACGGTCTGCCTAATGTGGGGATGAAATCTGAGTTTGACATCTATGAGGACACCAAGATCTTTGTGGGAGGTAGCTCTAGTTATAGGATTTGCGTCAAGGGTATACGACCCCGCATTGAGATCTTGCCCACGCTTGAAACGCAGATGGACACATTTGTTAGGGGCAAACTTTAGGCCCCAAGGGGCTGCTGTGGATACCAAGGTATTTATGTCACGTTGTAGGTCATGGGAGGTGGTCAAGGAAGAGTCAACTGGGAGATGGAAGCACAGGGAGTGGTAATTCACAATGACGTGAAGAGCAGCATGCTAAGAAAAACCCACTCAATAATATTCTCTGAGATGTGAATTTAGACCACTTAAAACAGCAATAAGCGGCTGCAACACGATCATACGTATACAAGGGAGGGGTAGGAGACGGGGGAGGGCCGGTGTCGTTGCATGGGTTCAGCAGGTGGCCTCACAACTTTTCTTTAGATTGTAACCTTCCTCATTTGATACATATTTAGGTAGAGGTCCGATAGTGACTTTAGATGCGAATTTGTTAAATGAGAACTTGTTAGATTCGAGATCGATCCTATTATAGGTTTCTAACACCTCACTTTAATATAACACAGGAAAATACAGCACAGTGAATCCCAGAACAATGTAACATATAGCAATATATATTACAACACAGCTATTATGCAGCACTTTATATCACCACACAGGGTAGCACAACACAGGACACCACAGCACAGGACAGTACACCACAACACGGCAGCACATAAAAACACGAACAGAATTTAGTTATACTTATTCCCAATTCACTTGCTTTGAGAATCGATCCTGCAATCGGGAGAGACTTTGGTCAGTCTTTGCTAGTGCGTCTGTGCTAGTGTGCGTGTGGTTGCGCCCTGGCCCCTGTGCAGGCAACTGGCGTCTGGCGATAGATTGGCAGCCGCTAGGCGCTAGCTGCCGCAGCGGCAGTGCCATTGCATGTTTATCGTACCGATCACGTTATAATTGTTACCTTTTCATCAAAATTATCGTACTCAAACAATGGCGTTTCTTCACGCAAAATGACAGTTCTAACTGCTACTGTTGTACAGCATATCGGTTAATTTTACGATTCCATTACATACTTTCTACGTCTGGCAGGCTGATCAGTACAGGAATCAGTCTGACTCTACTCTGAATAGTTGCCATGTGCCTTTATAGTGTCAACTTGCCATACTGTCTGTGTCTTGTAGTTTGAGTGTTTTTTGTTTATTCTTGCTAAAAGTCATAATCGATAAAACCAAGAAATTAAATGAGGGAAGTGGTGCGTTTTCGAATAGTAAAAGAAAAAACAGGAGTAAATAGAAGTGGTTATAGCATCGCTCATGTGAGTGAGGGTATACCTTCAGACCTCGTGTTTTGTGTTGTTATTATTATAAAAACAACATATTACTATGTCTTGAAGTTATATTATTAATGTATGAGTAAGTCTATGTGTATGTGTGTGTGTATGTAGGTGTGTATTGTGTTTATAATACAGTATTTATATGTATGTGTGTGTGTGTTTGTACTGAATGTGTGTATGTGTTTATGTACAGTCGGCAGCATAAGTTCGCTCCTTTTCCACCTACGAAACTATGAGTCTAGTAATGATGTACCGTAGTGTTGTATTGGATGAGTACCATGGTACACTAGAAACTTCTTCATATTGAGGATTGTATTGGATGAGTATCATGGTATTGTATTAGATGAGTATCATGGTATTGTATTGGATGAGTATCATGGTATTGTATTGGATGAGTATCATGGTATTGTATTGGATGAGTACCGTAGAATTAGTCACTTAAATGAACTGTTGGCTTGATTGAATTATATATATATACATTATAATATATGTATGTATGTATATAATATTATTTAAAACACACTCATTAGGGTAATTTGCGAGTATGATCGATGAAGCTGTAGTTTATATTTTTTAAACTTATTAGTTAATTTAAACTAATTTAGGGGTTCAATATTACTCTATTTAATTTTATTGTACGATTATGTGTCTTGTAAGTACGAAAATATACACTGAAAGTATTATTTTACCACAAAAAAGGCGAATATAAGGTAAATTTTCTGCCACTATTTTGGACCCAGCTGTTGATGCGCCTCAGCCAGGCGTATGATGAATGTCAACCTGCCTGGTGCCAGAGCTGTAGATATAATAGAGAGTTTGGCCAACTAGGTTCCAATCGAGATGGTTGCTGATGGGCTGAACGAAGTCACGTGACACACAGGAGCCATGTTGTTACCCAATGTCGCCGTCAGCCTCCCTATAGCCACAGTAAAAAATGCCTTGTTATGCAGCATGGAGTTGTTCAACGGGCCCAGGAATGGGCAAAATAATGCACAAGTTCCCAAGAGATACCTAGAGGAGGCAGCTTTGGCCAAATAAAGTCAAAAGACAAGATTGGAGCCCAAATAACAACTCGTTCCTCTGCTCGGTTTCTTTCAAACTTTTATATTATTTTACATAGTTTTATAAATTATTGTATACTTAAATAATTAACTTATCAGGAAGTAGAAGCACCAAGCCCAGAGGGATTATTTCTTCTATATACATTATTATACAGGTACAGTACCTTACTTTAACCTATATTATACAATACGTAATTTTTGTGTGTTAATTTTACCTTTGAGAAGTACTTATAGTTTATTCCAATATATTTATATGTTTGCCCGTGATAGTTTGGCTGAGACGTCATCCAGAAAGACCCCAGGCCTCGTCTCAGGGTCTGCAGAGGAGGGTAGACTTTTCATGGTCTGCGATTGTATGTTCATATTATATTTCAGAATACTGTACTGCTTTCACTGCGTTCTACTCCGTTCACTCTCAGATGTGAACATTTTTACTCCTAACCTCATTAACCCTGTTAAATGGGAAGTACGGTGTTGTTGGTATTTGTGGAGCAAATGATTCCTCCAAATTATTACAAGCAACAAAACACCATGATTTTTGTTCATCTGGTCCTGTTTCCTGGCATACTTGGGAGGATTCAAGACACTCCAATGTAACAAAAATGAAGTACCCCCTTAAGCATAACGATGTAAAATAAAATATGATTACTGTGACTGTCTAACCATTTATTTTGCCTACAAAACAGTGACACGTAATATAAGCTATGAGTGTCCATCTACTTGGGTAACAACATGGCGCCTGTCCGATGGTTGGCCAAACTCTCTATATCTACGGCTGTGTCTGGTGCCAGGCCAGGCAGTACGGACTACGGACACGGCACTGTTTCGGCACACTGGCGGCCACACACTGCCCTCTGTAGTGTCTGTACTTTAGTACAGACGACAGTGAGCCACAGTGTCGGTGACATGAGCTCTCGCACACACTCCCTCTCCTCCATTTCGCAATGTCTTTTTCCTTCTTCCTTCGGGGATACTAATTTTCACCCCGTTCTTGTCCAACTGAACTATAAAGTACAATTAATAAATACAGCAACAGGAAATGCAACGAGTGTCACTCGTGTTCTGTACAACTATAAAAGTAATATAAATATTATAATAGATACTAATAGGAAATGCATTAATTATCACACCTTTTCTCACAAGTAATACAGTAATAGGATATGCAATAAGTCTCACCCCTTTTCTATACACTTATAAAAGTAGTAAATAATAAGTATGAAATGCAATACAGTAATTCTCAACACGGGAAAAAACAATACAGTAATTCTCAACACATCTCTGTACAAAACTCCAATTAAGGAATAATAAGAAATTTAATAGATTTCAATTCTCTTCTCTCCAACTGTCCAAATAATATATAACAGGAAGTACGGTGATTCCCATCCTTATTCTGTACAGCTGTATAAGTAATCAATAATAGGATATACAATGCAGTACTGTACTTCTCATACTTTATCTATGTACAGTGAGTGATTCCCATCCTTTTATCCCTCTCCCTTGGATTCGTGGTGAGGGTAATAATGTTCAGGCTTTATTTAGTTGGCTTTGTTTACTTTTATTTAAGCTTTATTTGCGTTTATTAAGGTTTTAATTAGTAAGAATTATTTACTTTTATTTTGGCATTATATAGTTAGGCTTTATTTACTTTTATTCAGACTTTAATTAGTAAGGCTTTATTACTTTCCTGAAGGGGTTAAAGGAGAAGGAAGGTCAAATTTGCCATACCAATGTTTTCTTTTCTTTTTTATACAATAGAAATACTGGATACGTAATGAGTCAGCTCGCAATGCAACCTTTTCCAGTGGTTCATATGTGTATGTGTATGTGTATTGTATGTGTGTTGTATAGCGCCAACAACAACAACAACAACAATAACATGGTCTCGCTATACATTACTATACTTCACCACGACTACAACAGCCAAAGCATTTCACACCAAACAACACAGGGGGGAAATAATGAGACGATCGATGCCTTGTTTACCCTGTCCCTCCGTTGTGTCAGTCTCGTGTTGTTGCCTCATATTTCCAATCGCCTACTTTGGTCTGTCTGGGACACGGCGGAAAATTTCACCTGACTCCTGTACAGCACCTCATTTTTATTATTTTTTAATCTCTCTCTCTCTCTCTCTCTCTCTCTCTCTCTCTCTCTCTCTCTCTCTCTCTCTCTCTCTCTCTCTCTCTCTCTCTCTCTCTCTGTTTTGGCACCGATTTGTGGGTTTGTAATAAACACATATCAGATTCATAGAGAGTAATTTTATTTTGGATAAGACAAACCAGTTATAAATATGCTAAAACTAAAACCCAAGAAGATTGAGCATTAAGTGTGTTGAAGAGCTGAATTAATTATGTCATCATAATAATAATTGGCAGACAATACTGTTTGTTTACAGATGTTTAGGATGCTGTGTAACCTTTTCAGAACATCTTTCCATAATATTGATGGTACAGAATTTTTGATGAAAGAAGTGAATGATAATCTAATGAATAATTCAACTATAAATATGATACTGAATGTGATGGTGTTGCTGAATATCAAGAATTGACTGTATAGAAAAAAAAGTAAGCAACAATGAAATAAGCAGGATTCTATTCTACATCTTTAATTAATATGAACATAATTCTTGTATAGGTTTGCTTTTAGAAGTACATTGTCGTGTCTATCTATTTCAATCAATCTATCTATATCTGTCTAGACACTATACATTACACATATATGATATTATAGGCAAGCATATCCTGGTTTCTATAGGTATAAAACTATCTCCGGGGAGGCAGGAAACCTATTTCTCTTGACTGTTATTTGTAGTATAGGTATAGAAATGTGGATGCATCTGTGTTCATTCATACGTCATGTTGGTTGAATAAAACACGGACGGTTGGTTGGTTGGTTGGTTGGCTGTGGAAAAAGGTTACGTGCCATGTATGTATGTTGTTTTCCTCTCTTGTCTCCACATAATACCCAGGGGCAGTAGTGGCTGTTGTGTTGGTTTGTATGTGTGTGTTTTGGTGTGTGTGTTTGTTGTGTTGGTTTGTATGTGTGTGTTTTGGTGTGTGTCCTGTGTGTTTTTGTTGTGTTGGTTTGTATGTATGTGTTTTGGTGTGTGTCCTGTGTGTGTTTGTTGTGTTGGTTTGTATGTGTGTGTTTTGGTGTGTGTCCTGTGTGTGTGTTTGTTGTGTTGGTTTGTATGTGTGTGTTTTGGTGTGTGTCCTGTGTGTGTCTTTGTTGTGTTGGTTTGTATGTGTGTGTGTGTGTTTTGGTGTGTGTCCTGTGTGTGTCTTTGTTGTGTTGGTTTGTATGTGTGTGTTTTGGTGTGTGTTCCTGTGTGTGTTTGTTGTGTTGGTTTTTTATGTGTGTGTTTTGGTGTGTGTCCTGTGTGTGTTTGTTGTGTTGGTTTGTATGTATGTGTTTTGGTGTGTGTCCTGTGTGTGTGTTTGTTGTGTTGGTTTGTATGTGTGTGTTTTGGTGTGTGTCCTGTGTGTGTGTTTGTTGTGTTGGTTTGTATGTATGTGTTTTGGTGTGTGTCCTGTGTGTGTGTTTGTTGTGTTGGTTTGTATGTATGTGTTTTGTGTGTGTCCTGTGTGTGTGTTTGTTGTGTTGGTTTGTATGTGTGTGTGTGTTTTGGTGTGTGTCCTGTGTGTGTGTTTGTTGTGTTGGTTTGTATGTATGTGTTTTGGTGTGTGTTCCTGTGTGTGTGTTTGTTGTGTTGGTTTGTATGTGTGTGTGTGTTTTGGTGTGTGTCCTATGTGTGTGTTTGTTGTGTTGGTTTGTATGTGTGTGTTTTGGTGTGTGTCCTGTGTGTGTGTTTGTTGTGTTGGTTTGTATGTATGTGTTTTGGTGTGTGTCCTGTGTGTGTCTTTGTTGTGTTGGTTTGTATGTGTGTGTGTGTTTTGGTGTGTGTCCTGTGTGTGTCTTTGTTGTGTTGGTTTGTATGTATGTGTTTTGGTGTGTGTTCTGTGTGTGTCTTTGTTGTGTTGGTTTGTATGTATGTGTTTTGGTATGTGTCCTGTGTGTGTGTTTGTTGTGTTGGTTTGTATGTATGTGTTTTGGTGTGTGTCCTGTGTGTTGGTTTGTATGTGTGTGTTTTGGTGTGTGTTCCTGTGTGTGTCTTTGTTGTGTTGGTTTGTATGTGTGTGTGTGTTTTGGTGTGTGTCCTGTGTGTGTTTGTTGTGTTGGTTTGTATGTGTGTGTTTTGGTGTGTGTCCTGTGTGTGTCTTTGTTGTGTTGGTTTGTATGTATGTGTTTTGGTGTGTGTCCTGTGTGTGTGTTTGTTGTGTTGGTTTGTATGTATGTGTTTTGGTGTGTGTCCTGTGTGTGTGTTTGTTGTGTTGGTTTGTATGTGTGTGTGTGTTTTGGTGTGTGTCCTGTGTATGTCTTTGTTGTGTTGGTTTGTATGTGTGTGTGTGTTTTGGTGTGTGTCCTGTGTGTGTTTGTTGTGTTGGTTTGTATGTGTGTGTTTTGGTGTGTGTCCTGTGTGTGTTTGTTGTGTTGGTTTGTATGTGTGTGTTTTGGTGTGTGTTCCTGTGTGTGTCTTTGTTGTGTTGGTTTGTATGTGTGTGTTTTGGTGTGTGTCCTGTGTGTGTTTGTTGTGTTGGTTTGTATGTGTGTGTTTTGGTGTGTGTCCTGTGTGTGTGTTTGTTGTGTTGGTTTGTATGTATGTGTTTTGGTGTGTGTTTGTTGTGTATACGTGCATATATGGTGGAATTTGACATATGTGTATAGTTACTTTAAGGAGAGAGTATACTTTCGGTACATTAGAGTGCCTTGATTCCTCCAAAGTATGCCAGGAAATAGGACCAGATTATCAAAAATAATGGTATCCTATTGCTGGGAATAGTTTGGAGGAATCATTATCTCCAAAAATGTCAATACTATACCCTCCTCCCCTTAATGATGTATTGAAATATTTTATGTTCTTTCTGTTTTCGTCAAACCTGAGAGGTGTCGCAAAATAAACAAAATGTGATCTTTACTTGTAGAAAGAATATTTAATCTGAATAGTATTTTTTATAGTAATTAAATCGCCACGATGTCTAAATATTGAATAGTGACAAAGTGTGTGTGTGTGTGTGTGTGTGTGTGTGTGTGTGTGTGTGTGCTTAAGTTATACTACATACATATATATAATTATAATATTTGTTGATGTGTTAACTCTTGTAACCTTTTGCCTCTTGTGTTGCCAGGTAAGACAGTGGGTGTTGAGCAGCCAAGGTAAATATACAATAAACACTATAATCCTCATATCATCACCACTCTCACCCCTATCCTCACCACTCTCACCTCCATCATCACCACTCTCACCCCTACCCTCACCACCATCATCACCCCTCACCCCTCACCCCTACCCTTACCTCCATCATCACCACCACTCGCATCCCTATCGCTCAGGTTTTCACACACACACACACACACACACGATTATCCCACCCTCACAACCACCACTCTCACTCCCATCGTTCAGGCTTTGCAACACACACACACACACACACACACACACACGCCAACTCTCCCACCTTCACAACCACCACCACTCCCACGTCACCACTCTCCCATCCTCACCCCCCCCCCCCAATTCAAACACACACACACACACACGACTCTGACATCTAAGGTGAAGGGATCCCTGGACTTTGCTGACATCCTCACCCACCACCACTCTCATCACTCATACCTGGTTCACATATAGTCCGTTTGGCCGGATACCTTTCCGTTCGTCACTCGAACAATGACGTCACAACTTCCTCAGTTCAACAATGACGTCACAACTTTCTCCGTTCAGACGCTGGCAGTGGGAACCGGACAACGTGGATCCAAGATAAGACAGAAATGGATACCCTTCCGTGCACGGACGAGATAAAATCCGTTTAACTTTTCCTATGCGGTGTTGTCCTTGTAAATGATGTTTTATATTCTTAAATACGATGTGAAGTAGTTCTGACATTATGAATGATATACAATGATGCATACCATTGTAATATGAAAAAAATATAAAAACAATTGTATCATATGCGATTATTCAATGGCTAATTACGAGTGATTGTCATTGAAACTGAAATGTGACACCACAACAGTAATGTCAACAAACAGACGATATCTCTTCTCAGTGACTCGGCCACACTCAACCACACACACACACACACACACACACATACATACACACACACATGTATGTACAGTACACTTGACCACACTACACCAACTCCCAAATGTGGTGGTACAATTCATGTCTTCACACTTCAGATATTTTTGCTTTGTTTACAATCCCTACACAATGGACGGATCCGTCCAAGCCATCTCCTCCGTCTTGTACGTACTCGGGGCTGTGACGTCATTACTAACGTCACCGTTCGAGTGACGAACGGAGCAAGGATGAGAGACAATATTGTCTCTCATCATTGGAACGGAGAGGTATCCGGCCACACACAAACACACATCGTTGGTGAGCATGTGTCCAGGACGTGATCAAGACCAGGTGAAACACACACACACACACACACACGACTTCCTATAATAGTCCGACCGTCACCCCTCTCCCACCCTCACCACCCATACAGACCCTTACGTCGGCTATTCCCTTTGTACAGTCATGTTCATAAAGTTCTCATATATACATCATTTTATATACCTAACTGTGTCTAGTCGGCATCTATACATATTGAAAGTCACATTCATCTTTATTATTATTATTATTATTATTATTATTATTATTATTATTATTATTATGTCACCAGGTATAGGCTTTTATATACTTATCATTTATTATACAAAATACCTTTGTTCATTACTTCATTATCATTTAATTAATATATATACATATATTGCCCCCCTTTTTTTTTTAAAGTTCCCTTACATTTTCTCTTCGTTACTCCCTAGCCCGTCCGTTTTCTATGATAGCACCTCGTTCTTGTTGTTGTTGTTGTTGTTGCGTCAAGTGGGGCTGTTCGTCACTCGTTTTCTTCAATGCCTCACTTTAATAATTGTTCTCAGAAAACGATATCCGACAAGCAAGGGATATGTGTGTGTGTGTGTGTGTGTGTGTAGTTACGTGTGTGTGTCTGTGTATGTGGATGTGTGTGTGTGTGTAGTTACGTGTGTGTGTCTGTGTATGTATTTACGTATGGATGTGTGTGTGTATTGTATTTACGTGTGCATGTTTGTGTGTATTGTATATATATTTACGTGTGTGTGTGTGTATACGTGTAGATGTATGTGTGTACTGTATGTGTTTGTATTGTATATATATTTATGTGTGTGTTTGTATTTACGTGTGTATGGATGTGTGTGTGAGTGTATTGTATATATATTTACGTGTGTGTGTGTGTGTGTGTGTGTGTGTGTGTATTTACGTATGGATGGATGTGTGGTGTGTTCATGTGTGTGAGGGCATTGTATATATATTTACATGTGTGTGTGTAAGTGTGAAGGGCGTGGCAGCAATGAGCCAGCCAGCCAGCAGGTGGTGGTGATGGTGGTGGTGGTGAGTGACCCATACAGGGGCGTCTCAAAGTGGTGACATTTGTGGAACGTGACGTCACCCCTGTCTTGGCCTCTCATTGGTCCAGCCCTACAGGTGTACGTTGCCATGGACACACGTTGGTTGGGGAGGAGATGTTTTGCGGGAGGAGGGGGGGGGGGGGAGGAGGCGAGGGAAGTGTGGTTAATAGCAGGCAGGGGAGGGGGAGGCGTAAGGGATAAAAGGAAGTGTGTGTAAAGGAGCGAATGTGTTAGCTTGTGTGTGTGTGTGTGTGTGTGTGTGTGTGTGTGTGTGTGTGTGTAAAAGTAAGTGTCTTATGGAGGAAAAGGAGGGAATATGTAAGCTTGTGTGTGTGTGTGTGTGTGTGTGTGTGTGTGTGTGTACTAAAGAGAGAAAGAAGAGTGTTGGGGAGGAGGAGGAAGAGGTGGAGGTGGAGGAGGTGAATGTAATGAGAGGACACTGTATAGGTAGGACAAGAAGGTGGGGGAGGATAAATAGTAGGAGTAAGATCAGGAAGAAAGGAAAAAGAAAGATGGAGAGGAGAATTAGGAAGAGTGGGAGGAAGAGATAAAGGAGAATGAAAAGAGGGTATTAAGGAGGAGGAGGAGGAGGAGGAGGAAAGGGAGTGAGGAAGAGATGAATGAGAATGAAAAGAGGATATAAAGGAGAAGGAGGAAACAGAGTAAGGAAGAGATGAAGGAGAATAAAAAGAGAGTATATACTTTAGAAGGAGGAAACAGAGTGAGGAGGAGCATTAATTAAATTGACCATGATGATTTGTTGACGACTTAATTGCACCGACAATAATGCTTCTCAGTCTCTCACTCAATTCATCTTTCTATCTACGAGTATCTCTCTTTCTAACTAAATACAAGTCTGTTTGTTTATCAAGGAATGGGAAGTCTGTCTTTCGGTCAGGAAATGGGCAGTGAGCCAGCCATCTTGTGAATCGATACTCATAAAGATATCAACACCCTGCAGACTGTTCTTGAGATCAGTTCATGGCACCACCCCTGCATTAGTAATACATATATACAAGGAAGAGGAATTATTGTTGCCATGTGATGAGATGCATACAGTCTCTCCACACACTTACATCTGGCAACACTGCTTATAAGGCCAGTCTTCACATACCTCTTTAGGCTACTGTAGGTGGTGATGGTGGTGGTGGTGGGTATAGTGATGGTACTGTAAAATATAGGGATGAAGTAGTGGGATAGCAAGGTGCGTCTGTAAGTAGTAGAGTAAATTAGACTAGGTGAGTACATTCTGGATTGGGGAATAGATAGGTAATGGTATAAGTGTTGTGTGATAGGTATGAGTGAGTGTGGGAGGTAGTGTATATATAGCTTTGTTATATTGCATGAATTGGGTAATGTGTTTGGTAAGTGTGGTGTGAGAATTGTGGTATGAGGTGAGGATAACATGTGATTGGTGAGTGTCTGGCTACTGAAACTCGCAGAGAATGTATGATGAGGAAGAATGAATGAAGACATGAGGGAAGGAATAGGGAGGAGGACAGAGAACAAGGAAAATGAGGAAGAATGGATGGAGATATGCAGTAAGGAGGAGGAAGGGTGAACACAAAGAAGAGGTATGAGGTATGAGGTATGAGGTGCGATATGAGGTATGAGGATTTGACTCACAAGGCGCGGTGGGTAGACACGGGAAGTAACAGATGTAAACAGGTGTGTGAGGTGTGACATGAGTGATAACAGTAACAGATGTAAACAGGTGTGTGAGGTGTGACACGAGTGATAACAGTAACAGATGTAAACAGGTGTGTGAGGTGAGACATGAGTGATAACAGTAACAGATGTCAACAGATGTGTGAGGTGAGACACGAGTGATAACAGTGACAGATGTAAACAGGTGTGGGAGACATAACAGGTGTGGTAGTCCTAAATGTATCAGGTGTGGCAAGGCAAGCAGATATGACAATTGCGATGAGTGTAAGAGGTTTGGTAAGTGTGAAGGTGTGGTAAGTTCAACAGGTGTGCGTAATGTGTAAGAGGGCCAGGGTATAGATGGACATATAGGCTCTGTCTCACTTCAACCCGTATATGGCAACTTGTGGTTCAAAGGAAGGGTGGAGTTAGGTGGGGAGGGATGGGGCAACAGGAAAGGGAGGGGCGGGTAATTATGGAGGAGAGAGAGGAGAGAGAGAGAGAGAGAGAGGAGAGAGAGAGAGAGAGAGAGAGAGAGAGAGAGGCGGAAGGAGTGAAGAAAGCTAAAGGTTGAAGAAAGAAAACATTTACAGGTGTTGTTAGTAAGAGAAAGAAGCTAGAAAATAGATAACCCTGACTGACTAAAGTGAAATTGTGTGTGTGTGTGTGTGTGTGTGTGTGTTCTCTGTCCCCCCCCCCCCTCTATCTCTATTCCCCTCCACCCACTACACTTTTCCCAACTTTAAACTCCTATTGAACATGAATGATGAGAACGAAACTGGGAAGAGGAGAAAAATAAAAAAAATAAAAAGGAAAGTAATGACAATGTATATAAATAGAGAATGTGGAGAGAGTGAGACGAGATGAGGAAAACATAGGATGAAAAAGAAAAGAATAAAGACATGGTAGAAGGAAAGGGAGAGGAGAACAGAGGAACAAAGGAAAGGAGGAACAGAAGGAAGGGAAAAAGAGGAGAACAGAGAACAGGAAAAATGAGGAAGAAGGATGACACAAGGAGAGGAGTGATGAGGAAAAGGCAGCAGGGAGGACAGAGATAAGGAGGTCAGGACGAGGAAATTAAATAAGGAGCCAAGAGATTGGTGATGGAAGCAGGAGCAGCAGGTGGTAACGAGAGAGAGAGAGAGAGAGAGAAGAGAGAGAGAGAGAGAGAGAGGAGAGAGAGAGAGAGAGAGAGAAGGTTAGGGAAGGTGAGATTAGGAAAGTGGGGAAGAGGGGGCTGCTAGGTTAGTGGGGGAGTGGGTGTAGGTAGGTGGTGGTGGTGGTGATAGGAGAAGGGGAAATGTATGGAGAAAGAGAGACGGCAGGTGAGGGAGATGGAGGAGGGGGATAGGTTAAAAAGAGGAGAGACTGGGAAATGAAGGGAAAGGAGTAGATAAAGGAGGAGGAGGGGGAGGAGAGGTGAAAGAGAGTGCATGGGGTATATCTTAGCAAGTAATTAAGAGACGGAGGAAAGAAAGGAGTAAGCGAATGATGTGGAGAAGGAACACGTCAGAGAGAGGAGAGAGAGAGAGAGAGAGAGAGAGAGAGAGAGAGAGAGAGAGAGAGAGAGAGGAGAAGTAGAAGGAGCAAATGAAAGAAATGGATTAAAGGACAGGTAAAGGATTACTGAGACTACGTATATATGGACTTGATCTGAAAATGGGGTGGCTGACTATTATTTATACAGAGTGTGGAGTGGAAGGGGGGTGTTGTCAGACGTGGTATCTTTGTGTTGCTTGAAGTGAGGCTCGTTTCTGTGTGTGTGTGTGTGTGTGTGTGTGTGTGTGTGTGTGTGTGTGTGTGTCCTTCCTTCCTGCCCTCTCCTTTCCTTTCCTGCTCCGGCCCCTCGTCCTGCCTCCCATTCCCCTCTTCCTGCCTCCCTTTCCCCTCCTGTCACTAGCTTTGAGGAGTGTCCAGTCGGCCCCCTCCTGACATGAGAGAGAGAGAGAGAGAGAGAGAGAGAGAGAGAGAGAGAGAGAGAGAGAGAGAGAGAGAGAGAGAGAGGGGGGGGGGGGGAAGGAGCGAGAAGGGTATAGCTGAAAGAGGTTGATAGAGAACTATAATTTATCGACTAGTTAGCAAATACAGTACAGTGAGTTGCGCACACACACACACACACACCACACACACACACACACTTACACTTGCCTTCCTCCTGATCAACACAGAGGGCGGTATTATCCAAACAAGGGGGAGGGAAGTAACTGACTGCTGCCTGCCCTTCACTGCATCTACCACCACCACCACCACCACCACCACAACTACTACCACCACCACCACCACCACCACCACCTACCACCTGTATTTTCATAACAACTATTAAACGACCATGGTGTTGTATATTTTAGTTATCTATATACATACAAAAAGATAATAATTTATACTCCTTTATCATTAACCTTTTTATATAGGTATTTAAGCAGTAAGGGGGTATATAGCACATTGTTTTGGGTGGTAAATCTGGAGCAAATGATTCCTCCAAACTATTCCAGGCAACATGATACCATTATTTTCCTTCATCTGGGTATGTTTCCTGCCATACTTTGAGGAATCAAGACGCTCCAATCTTTCAAAAGTATACTATCCCTTAATTAAGATAACTATAGGGAGGACGCTGTTGTATTTAGTCATCTATACATTCTATTTCCTCCCTGCTTGCTGTCTCACCTCTCTATCACCTTCTCCTGGCTCTATATAACCTCGCTGTTGCGGCGTCTAATATCAATCAATCAATCAATCAATCATTCCCCCCCCCCAAGCCTTTCCCTTACTCCCGCCACCCCCTTAACAACACACCCATGCATGACTCCATTTTTTTTTTTATACTACATCACTGGGTCCCTTAAGTATAATTCTCAAGCTCTAAACAATATTCACTTCCACTACGAAAAGAACGTGCAATGCTATACCTCTCCTTGTTGTAATTACTGACAGATCATCATGTACAGTACAGTATATCTGTTTTGAGCAGTGTACTACCTCTCTGGGATGTATTATTTCTGAAGACAGTGCAAGGCTCATAGGTACATTATTTAACCTCCTCGAAAACTATATCTACATCATGTTATGCAAAAGGTATATTCATTTCCTGGCTCGTAGGTGTTTTTATTTTATTTTTTATTATATTATTTTTTTAGATGTAAAGCCGCTTCTCTCATTGGCGTACAGCTCCTGCAAACACTTCCAGGAAACTCATATTACGAAAAGACCAGAAGAGGGAAGTTATAAGCTGATGATTCTTGTTGTGATGGCAGTGTTTGTGGGTATAGTCCGCTGCATCAACTCTGCTTTGCATCTAACGTGGCTTATACTTAATATTATGTGAACCGAATTTAACACCAGTGGCATGAGGAGAAACAGGTATGAGAGAGAGAGAGAGAGAGAGAGAGAGAGAGAGAGAGAGAGAGGAGAGAGAGAGAGAGAGAGAAGGGGAGAGGCAAGGA
>JAWQEG010005720.1:0-22500 GCA_033782935.1 Petrolisthes cinctipes
AGAGAGAGAGAGAGAGAGTGAGGCAAGAAGTTAAAGAGAGAGAGAGAGAGAGGCAAGAAGTTATAGAGAGAGAGAGATAGAGGAAGACTGAGGCCAAGGGAGAGAGAGAGAGAGAGAGGGGGGAGGGGGGGTAGAAGTAAAGCGACCTTGGGAGTTACTGGAAGGAAAACAAGGCAAAAAAAACTGAACCATTCTCTCCCCCAACACTTCCTTCTAAATCTATCTCTATCTCTCTCTCTCTATCTCTCAACACTTCCTTCTAAATCTATCTCTACCTCTCTCTCAACACTTCCTTCTATATCTATCTCTACCTCTCTCTCTCTCAACACTTCCTTCTAAATCTATCTCTATCTCTCAACACTTCCTTCTATATCTATCTCTACCTCTCTCTGTCTCTATCTCTCAACACTTCCTTCTATATCTATCTCTACCTCTCTCTGTCTCTATCTCTCAACACTTCCTTCTATATCTATCTCTACCTCTCTCTGTCTCTATCTCTCAACACTTCCTTCTATATCTATCTCTACCTCTCTCTCTCTATCTCTCAACACTTCCTTCTAAATCTATCTCTACCTCTCTCTCTATCTCTCAACACTTCCTTCTATATCTATCTCTACCTCTCTCTCAACACTTCCTTCTCTATCTATCTCTACCTCCCTCTCTCTATCTCTCAACACTTCCTTCTATATCTATCTCTACCTCTCTCTCTATCTCTCAACACTTCCTTCTATATCTATCTCTCTACCTCTCTCTCTCTCTCTCAACACTTCCTTCTATATCTCTCTCTCTCTATCTCTCAACACTTCCTTCTATATCTATCTCTACCTCTCTCTCTCTATCTCTCAACACTTCCTTCTATATCTATCTCTACCTCTCTCTGTCTATCCCTCAACACTTCCTTCTATATCTATCTCTACCTCTCTCTCTCTCTCTCTCAACACTTCCTTCTATATCTATCACTCTCTCTCTCTCAACACTTCCTTCTATATCTATCTCTACCTCTCTCTCTCTATCTCTCAACACTTCCTTCTATATCTATCTCTACCTCTCTCTGTCTATCTCTCAACACTTCCTTCTATATCTATCTCTACCTCTCTCTCTCTATCTCTCAACACTTCCTTCTATATCTATCTCTACCTCTCTCTGTCTCTCAACACTTCCTTCTATATCTATCTCTACCTCTCTATCTCTCAACACTTCCTTCTATATCTATCTCTACCTCTCTCTCTCTATCTCTCAACACTTCCTTCTATATCTATCTCTATCTGTCTCTCTTCCTCCTTACCTCTCTCTCTCTATAATACTTACTGACTTCCTTCTATATCTATCTCTACCTCTCTCTCTCTCTCTTTCTCCTTACCTCTCTCTCTCTTTCTCCTTACCTCTCTCTCTCTATCTTCCTCCTTACCTCTCTCTCTCGCTCTATCTGTCTCTCATCCTCCTCCTCTCTTTATCTGTCTCTCATCCTCCTCCTCTCTTTATCTGTCTCTCATCCTCCTCCTCTCTTTATCTGTCTCTCATCCTCCTCCTCTCTTTATCTGTCTCTCTTCCTCCTTACCTCTCTCTCTCTATATATATCTGTCTGTCTCTTTTCCTACTATCTCTCTCTCTCTCTCTCTTCACCACACACACACACACACACACACACACAACCCACTTTAATACACAATTCTATAATATATAAACACCAATTTATTTCACCAAGATAATAATAAACATAATAATAATAATAATAATAATAATAATAACACGTGTAAGAAAGATTACTACTATTACTATTTATCATACTATCCTTTTCTCTCTCTCTCTCTCTCTCTCTCTCTCTCTCTCTCTATTTATTATATCATTCTGCTCCTATTCTCTCTCTCTCTCTCTCTCTCTCTCTCTCTCACAAAAAAAAATGATGATAATAATAATAATTCCAATTAATTATAACCACACAAGCTTAATAATAATAATAATAATAATAATAATAATAAAAAAAAATAGTAATAATAATAATAATAGTAGTAATAATAAAAATAGTAGTAATAATAATAAAAATAGTAGTAATAATAATAATAAAAATAGTAGTAATAATAATAATAATAAAAATAGTAGTAATAATAATAAAAATAGTAATAATAATAAAAATAGTAATAATAATAATAATAAAAATAGTAGTAATAATAATAATAATAATAATAATTCCTGGTAAGTATAACAACACAAAAAACTAAATAATAACAACAATAATAACAATAACAATTCTTTCTTTGGTTGTAATGTTTCTTTTACAAACAAAACAAAACAAAACAAAACACACTAACCGTTTTCTTTGAGTTAATAAATATTTTCTTTGTAAATCCCCCCGTTCACTTAATTAATAACCAGCAGTAGTTCAATTACCATCATAAAGTGTCATTATAACGTAGTTAATTACACTAAATAACGCATAAGTGGAGGAGCACTAAACACACACAACATCCCCCCACCAAGTTCAAAGTTACACTGAGTCGGAATCCCAGTGTTGCCAGTTTTTATGCCACTTGCCAGCAGTGTTGCCAACCCCTTGAGACTTCTTCACCCTACAGAGACACTGATGGAATTACCCTACATTTACCTTCACTGCCTTAAGGCTTAATTAGCAGAAGGTTAGGATGAAAATATTACTCAACTACTTGGAGGCTTTACTTTTACTAATGTATTATATATATATATATATATATATATATATATATATATATATATATATATATATATATATAAAAAAGAAGAAGTGTATTTTCTCTTTACTGCAGGATTAAAATAGGTTAATAGGCAAGATTTTATCTTACTGCAAAGTAAAATTATAACAGGCTAAAAATAAGTAGTTTCAATAATATTGGGCCTCTGATTTGCTAAATAACCTATAAAGATCAAGCTTGTTTTAAATAATTAATGAGCATTCTTTCAGTTTTATCAAAAGCAATTTTATCCCTTTCAGCCAAAATATCAGCACAGCCACCCAACCTTAATAACTCAACATTTGTTCTCATGATTTCATACATTATTTCTTAAAGACATAGCTAGGCTACCTATGATAGTTGGGGATAATAGATATTTTTAAGTAGTACTTTTTTAACATATTTCTTTTCCATTTATATAATATTTTGTTGGTGTATAATATGTTATACTTATAGAAAAATGTCATAACACCCCACGTTTCGTTCAGATTCTGTAAAATTGCCCCACCGCCCTACAGACATGAAGGATATGAGGCCCAAATACCATACATGTAGGACGATTACCCTACGGTTGGCAACACTGCTTGACGAAATTTCCCCAACTTCAACATCAGAATTTCCCTTTTTACCTCAAAAATTCCCTGTTTACTCCTGAAATTATCCCAACTTTAATTTTTCTTTTACCTCACAAAAATTAATACCCTGTTTGCTCTTGAAAGAAGTCCTATATTTACCATCTTGACAATTATTTCGTCAGGTAGAAATTTTTCCATTTACTCTTGAACACTAAATAATTTCTCCATCAGTACCTCAAATTCTCCATGTCTAGGGAAAATTCACCATACTTGGCAACACTGTCTGTCACGCGTCATCTATCAGTGTTTCCAACTATATTTCTCTGCATGCACTAAACTGGTAAAAAAAAAAAAATAAATAAAAAAAAAATAAAAGGCCTAGATTATAATATCTAAAGTTCCATCAATGTTGCCAACTGTATTTTCTCTAAGGCACTAAATTGGTCGAAAAAAAAAAAAAAATTAGGTAATGTGATGTAGTCAGAAAATTGGAGGTAAAAAAAAAGAGTCGTTCAAATATTGCCATGAAACACACACACCTATAAATAATTATGAAAGGAGTTTAAGGGGGTGCGGGAATAGGGGGACAGGCTTGGGGGGGGTTTAGGGGGGTGCAGGTTTTTTTGGGGGTGCGGGTATAACGTTATGGGACGTTATCACCCAGGATGATTGAAGACTCACTGTGCAGTACAAGGTAGTTTATTTGTAGGTAACACTTGGGTAACAGGTTGTGGTGAATCAAGCAAGGTGGTGAGTGAGTTGGTTTGGCTCAGAGTAGCGAGGGGAGTGGAGCGATGCTCGCGTGTCTGAGGCCAGGAGTGAACTGAGTGGGAAGCCGGGAAGCGGCTTGGCCAAGCACCTGTCTGAAGGTGTGTCTAGGCGGGAAAACGGCTGGGCCAAGTGAGGGTAGAGAAGCGCCGTGTGAGAATGCTTGCTTGATTCACTACAGTACCCCCCCTCCCCCCATAAAAAGAATTTTGAGAGGAGTGAGGGTAATAAAAATAATTACAATTGGTACACATGTGAGGAATGGCCTCACTAAAGACAATATAAAGAACATAAATATACATATATACATATATTAAAATGGGGACAACCTGGAAACATATTCATGAGCCATGCTTGATGGGTAGTGTTGCACAAAAGAGTACGTGTGAGGTGTGGATTGTCGTATGGTCGAGAAAGGCAAGTGTGTGAATTAATAGTAGGTGCAAGATGTGTGAGGCTGGTTGTAGAGTAGGTGCACGTCTGTGTTGGCTAGCATGGATATATATTTATGGGGTCGCTTTATGGTACGTCCTGTGCGTGTAGTAAACCCTACAGGTACCATGTCTGGCTCGTTGTCCCGTGGCAATATCTGTGGTGGTGGTGGTGTGACTGGGCGTGTAGGTGTCCGTGGCCGGCCGTGGGGGCTGACAGGACGAGGGGGAGTGGCAGGTACGACATGAATAATAGGAGGCTGGTCCTGAGGGAGATTAAGAGGGATTACACATATAGGGTCATTTGGTAGAGGGTCGGCAGGCGTGGGGGATGGGTTGAGTGAGGCAGGTTCAGGTATGGGATTAATTAAGCGGGGGTGCGGGTGGGGGTGTAGGTGAGGCAGGTTCAGGTAATGTAGGAGGGGTAGGTACGTTAGGGGGTGTAGGTGGTGAAGGATGGATAACGGTTGCATAATGGTCGGGGGGTTTAGGTGTCCCTACAATTGATGGTGTGTGAGTGGAGGTTGATGGTTGTGATTGTGATGTGTGAGTGGAGGTTGATGGTTGTGGTTGTACGTGTGTTGGTTGTGGGGGGTTGTCCTGGGTAGTAGTGTGGGGGGGTCGTGATGGTGAAGGAGGGGAGGAGGTGCGAGTGTGTGGTGCACCAGTGTGTGCCGGTTGGGGTGGAGGTGGGGGTGTTGGTGTAGTATTGTGTGCGTTGGGTCGGTTGTATGATGATAATGGTGGTGGTGAGGGTATGCCTGTGTGTGGGGGAGCAGGTGTTGGCTGAGTGGTTGGGGAATGGGTGGTGATGGATGGTGGTGGAATGTTGTGTGTGTTATACTATTGTTGGTACCCTGTGATGTGAGGCTGTGTGTGCGTGAGTGGGGTAGGCATAGTAGGGGTTGGCAGCAGAGGGCGCCTTGGCTGCATGACGTCGTGGTGAGGTGGTGGTGGACGTGTGTCCTGCTGCTGCTGTTGATGTTGGTCAGACTGTGTCACCGCCGGTTTCACGCGTTGCCAGGAAGTCCTGTATGGTTTCCCCCCGATCTGTAGCGTTACTGTCGCCTCGTCCCTCTTGATGACCCTATGTGGTCCAGTGTACGGCTGCTGCAGGGGGGTCCTGTGCGCATCCGTCCTGAGGAACAGTTGTTCTGCCCTGCGGAGTAGTGGATGTTCATAGGTGGGGTGGTGTGACTGTTGTCTTGTTGGTGTAAGTGTTGGTGTTGTCATGATCCTCTTCAGAGCTGGGAGAAAAGATAGGTTGGAGGTGTCTGCCGTTATGTCTACCACTTGGCTGGGCAACCTCAAATCAGTCCCCGAACGTCAATTCCGCAGGTGAGTGGTTCAGGTCCTCCTTGACCGTCGACCTGATGGTCAGCAGGATGAGAGGCAGTGCATCCACCCACTGTTCAGGCTGTACAGCCCTGAATGCCTCCTTCAGCTGGCGGTGGAACCTCTCGACCATACCGTTGCTGCAGGGGTGATAGGCAGTGGTCCTGTTCCTGCATGTCCCCAGGAACTCTAGCATTTCTTGCCACGCCCTTGACTCGAACTGAGTCCCCTGGTCCGTGACGATGCACGCCGGAGGGCCGAAGTTAGCCACGCAGTCCTGGAGAAAGTGTCTTGCCATTCCTTCTGCTGTGATGTCAGTCATGGGGGCTGCCGTGCACCATCTTGTACGGTCGACGCACGTGAGTAGACATCTGTATCCCCGTGATGTAGGGAGTGGCCCCACGATGTCTACATGTACCGTGTGGAACCTTGAAATGGGTGTTGGGAAGTCATGTATCGGTGAGCGTGTGTGTCTACCAATCTTGGAGCGTTGGCATGCCATACACTCTGACACCCACTCCTTGATTTGCCTCCTCATGCTTGGCCAGACTGCACGAAGCGTGATTAACCTCTGGGAACCAGCGACCCCTGGGTGGTTGAGGTTGTGGAAGTGGAGAAATGTGGTTCTCCTGAATGGGGCCAGAATGTATGGTCTAGGAGGGCCACATGAGACGTCGCACCACACTCTCACGTTGGGCTCGGCTGCTGTCACTTCCTCCAGCTTCAGACCTGTGTTGCCTTGCAGTAGTTAATGTAGTTCCTCGTCTGTTTGTTGGGCTGCAGCAATTTGTCTGATGTCGAAGGGATGGCCTAGGTGGACTGCCATGACCGTCTGTGTCTGAGGTGTAGCCTGGGATAATGCGTCAGCCACAGCGTTGTCCTCACCCTTTACGTGCCTTATATCGGTGGTGTATTCTGATATGTATGCCAAGTGACGGGTGACTCTTGGTGACCAGTTTGTCCCCAGCTGCTTCATGGCAGTCGTGAGTGGCTTATGATCCGTTCTGATGTGGAATTGCCGTCCCTCAAGGAAGTGGCCGAAGTGACGTACTGCCTCGTACATTGCCACGAGCTCCCTGTTAAAGGCACTGTATTTCTTCTGTGGTGGGTCGAGACGCTTGCTGAAGAACGCTATTGGGCGTAACGTCCCCTCGACGTCTTGTTGCAATAATGCCCCAATAGCGTCCGCTGATGCATCAGTGTAAACGGAGGTAGGTGCGTGGGGCGTGGGGTAGGCTAGCAAGGTGGTGCTGGTGAGCCTGCTCTTGATGCTGGTGAATGCCGCCATTGCCTCGTCATTCCAACTCAGCTTCTTCTACGAACTCTTCTTTAGTCCTTTGATTAGGTCATGTAGTGGAGATAGTGCTTCTGCAGCGTGAGGGACAAACCGGTGATAGTAGTTCACTATCCCTAGGAACTCTCTCATCTTCCTGGCAGTGTTGGGTGGGGGAAAGTCCCTGATGGCCTCGACCTTCTGTGGTAGTGGCGTGATTCCCTGTGACGTCACCCTATGGCCCAGGAAGTCTACTTTATCAGCCCCCAGCACACACTTTGATGGGTGAATCTTCAGTCCATATTCCTGTAATTTATTGAAGAGCTGTCGAAGGTGTTGGGCATGATTGTCGTGGTCACTGGATGCCACTAGGATGTCGTCGATGTATACCACCACGAAGTCCAAGCCCCTGACTACCCTATCCATGAACCGCTGGAAGGTTTGGGCAGCATTTCTCAGGCCAAAGTTCATGGCAGGGAATTCAAATAAGCCGAAGGGAGTGGTAATGGCAGTCTTTTTAATATCTTCCTCTGCTACGGGAATCTGGTGGAAGGCGCGGACTAGGTCGATCTTCGAGAAAACCGTACACCCCTGGAGCTTGGAGTGGAAATCCAGGACATGGGGTATAGGGTAACGGTCTGGTGTCGTTACGGCGTTGAGTGCACGGTAGTCACCGCATGCCCTCCATTCGACTTCCTGTGCTTTGGGCACCATATGGAGTGGAGATGCCCATGCACTGTCTGATGGACGAGCTATTTCTTGTTGCAGCATGACTTGGAATTCTTTCTTTGCTGCTTCCAGTCTCTCTGGTGGCATCCTTCTGGGTCTGGCGAAACATGGTGGACCGGTCGTGACAATGTTGTGGCGTACTCCCGGATCTTTGGGCTGACAATCGTTGGTGGCCGACAGTAATTGAGGGAACTCCTGGAGCAGCTGGTGATACTCGCTTGTCTTGGAGATGTGGGTGATGGTGGGTTGTGACTGGCGGCATGATTTGGTTTGTATGTGCCGGCCCGTCGTTTTGTGTAGCAGCATCCTGCCTTTCGTATCAATTAACAAATCATGTGCTGCCAAGAAGTCCAGCCATAGGATTGGGTACTGTACATCAGCCACCACAAATGGCCACACAAACCATTCCTCGGTGATGAGGGAGACGCTTTTACTTCTTGTGCCATACGTAGCGATGGGTGCTCTATTAGCTGCCAGGAGATTGTACGCCATGCTGGAGGGTCGCTGTTTCTCCCGATAAGTGGAAGTACACTGACTTCCGATCCTGAGTCCACCAAGAACAGCTCCGTCGTTGCTAGGTCCTCCACCCACAGGAGAGTGCAGCTGTGAGGTTCAGTGGTGTATGACCTGGGGGGGTATGCCTGTGGGTCCCCAGGCGGATGTGTGGTGTCTCCGGGTGTGGTCGTCCGTGCAGGAGTGTGTCGGTGGAGAGATGTGGCTGGATTCTGGGTGGTAGTACCCTGTGATGTGGTGGCGTCGCTCGATACCCGTGGAGATAATGCTGTGGTAGCGGAAGTGATACGTGGTAGTGGAGTGGTAGTTGTGGGATCGTTGGTGTTGGCAGTGACGTGTCTACTCTCACGCCACCGCCTTAGTAGTTTCCCTAGTTGTCGAAGCAGTCAGAGTTAGGTGTGTGACTAGGCCACTGACATGGTGCTCAGCAGTTCCTTGCTTGCCTCCCGTAGTGTTGATGGTACACGCATATCTGCATCTGTTGCTGTCGCCACGGTTGTGTAGGTTGTGGTTGCATGGAGGAATGCTGAGGTGGTGTGAAGGTGGTATTTACTGCCGTTGTTTTGGTATTTAATGGGAATCTGTTGCCACTCCATGAGCCCTCTTGCTCGATGTGGGCGTCCATGAGAGAGTCGGCCCGCTCTCCATATTCCTGGAGTGTGAGGTTTGGCTGAGCGATGAGGTGCAGCCGTAACTGGTGGGGCATCAGATTAGTGTGTCTTGTTTTCAGTATGAGGTCTGGAAAGGGATTACCTGCTGCTTGGTTGAGCCGTTGCATATGTCTGAGGAGTGCAGATGGGCTCCTCCCGTCCAACTGAACATTTTCCAGGGCCTTGTAGTTCTGTAGGACGGTATTTCCACACGCCGTCGTGATAGCGGCTTTCATACCCTCATACTGTGACCCAGGCGTAAGTGTACGAAGCGAAGGAGAGATTAAGGCGAATATATCTGTTGGGAGGGCCCTGATGATTGCCCGATATTTCGCCTCATCGGAACTATTATCTCCTCTCCAGATTTCCTCTGTGTGTTGCAACCACGCGAGTGTATCAGAAGAGAATGGAGGGGTGAATGGAATGGATAACATGGGTGTGTGATGAGTGTTATTCGTGGTGTTAGTTAATTCAGGTGCTTGCGCCATATTGTTGGTGAGATGTAAGTTATGCAATGCGGTGTGGGGTGGATGGATGGATGGATAGATGGAAAGCGGGAGCACGATGGGGTATGGGGGTAAAATATATTAGTCCCCCCGAGAAGAAGGAATCGAAGAAAATGGTAAGAACTCGAGGGAGTGAAGAAAATGGTAGGAAATTGGGGGAGACTGAGTCAGAGTGGGCCGTGATAGAAAACTGTAGTAACGCTGAGGTCGGTTGGGAAGCGGATGGGGACAGCTGGCCATTCTTTGCTAATGGGTCTTGTGATTGGTGCAGCCAGCACCTCCAGTAAGCACGTCCCTCATTGGTCCATCATTCCCCCCCCCCGCCAAGCGTCCCGCGCTCTTCAACAGCTGACAAACGTAAACAAACTGAGAGCATAGCCATGGCGGGAGTGAATTCGCCTTTTCTTAAATGTAATTACTGTAACAAGGACTTCACAAGAAAAGTTACAGGAAAGTGCATGAACAGAAATTTCTCGGTGTATGTCCTAAAAGGAAAGAGTTAGTCGAGAAACCGGCTGATTCTTCCTTAGTGTGCAGCATTTGTGATAAGCTTTTTACACAAGTTAGCAACAAGCGGACCCACGAGCGGAATATACACGGTGTAAAGCTTCCGCCTAGGCCTATACCATGTAAAGATGACGGTAGATCTACTTTGGTTAAATGCAATGAAGCCTACCCAACACTTAATAACTACCGAGAGCATCTCCTTGCACAACATCAGATTGAAACCCACAAAACTCAGCATGAGTTCACCTCTGAAAAAGGTAAGCTTGAAGATGTTAAAAGGTAATGTTAGATGAGTAATACTTTATGAGAGCTCTGCCTCAATTTTTTGCATATGCATATATGCAAATATGCATGAAAATATATAAAATGTGACAAAAATCCACGTGGACCTCTTGTAAAGAATTACCATGATATATACATATAATATGGTAAAGACAGTAGGAAAAATTTTGTTTCGCCTGAAAATTGGTTAGGCCAGGTCAGGTCAAGTCGCGTAAAAACAAAGTTATCTCCTCACAATATTTTACACCCTGTTCCACCACTGTTCACTATGCAAGCATTGCACCACATATATATTTGACTTTAACCTAAGTACATGTACTGTATACTATTTTTTCTCCTTGCAGAATTCTTGACATGGAAAGGTTCTATAGAAATGGATGTAGGAGTTAACTACACAACTCATGGTGGATCCTGGAAGTCCAGTGAAGGAAAAAAACAGATCTTTTACTGTTGAAGATCTGGTGAGAAGTCGTCCACAAAGACACAAGATACTTCAGAAAAGAAACGTACTGAAAAAAGCCAAGGTATATACTGTACAGTATCATTTTCCTCTTTGAATGTGCCACCTTTACTGCTCATTTGATTCAGATCAGTTTTCTGGGAGACATAGAGGACTGCTCTCTTAACAGTATGATCAAGAGAAGAATTTCACTGACATATCAGATTCTAGGAAGTTGTGAGATCATATGTTGAAAGATGATTATAGGGCTGTAGGCCTAATATAATTACAGTAGACTATACTGATCAGCATGTTATTTTCCTTTGGTTCTCAACAGGTACTTGTAAGTTGGGGCTTTACTGCACCTCATCAATGGAAGTTGTGAAAGCAGATGGACGGATTCGTGTAACCTTTTACACTGACCATCATGATCACGAACTTGGATTTCCAAACTTAGTTCACATGGTACTGCCCAAGAGTGAGAAAGATAGAATTGCAGGTAATGTGACAGTTGACTACACAGTAGTTTTCAATGTTTATAAATGATACCAAAAACAAATAATGGAAGGACACATACCAGTATAGATATTTGATTCAGATTTTTTTAAATGTAAATACCCATTAAAGTAGAATTCTGTACAAGAATGGGTCACTACTTGATATATGTACTGTACAGTACTTTATTGAACTTTTATTTATTGAACTTTTATTTAAGTCCTCTTGCAATTTTCTACAATCATCCTCATTCTTTATCCTACTGAACACTTTTGTGTCATCAGCATATAAGTATACTTCACTGTTGTTCTTTACTACTTCAGGGAGATCATTAATAAAAATCACAAACAACAGAGGTCCCAGTACAGATCCCCGAGGAATACCACTGGTAACATTTTCCCAATCTGATGCAGTACCATTTACTATTACCTTCTGTTTCCTTCCAGTTAGGAAGCTCCTTATCCATTCAAGGCACTTTCCCTCAATTCTATAACTAGCCACTTTCTCCATCAATCTTCTATGTGGGACACGGTCAAATGCCTTGATGAAATCACAGTACAGTACATCTATAGCTTCACCATCATCTAAAGCCTCCGTCCAACTATCAAGTACTTTAATTAGTTGCAGTACTGTTGACCTTCCCTGAATAAATCCAAACTGTTTCTTACTAAATAAGTGATTTTTAGATTAAGTTTACATTGCTGTGCTATATTTTTATGGTAATATGGCTTATGAAATGTACTGTAGTTGCTACATAATACTGCATCTTATTATGTCAATCGGGACTGCTTTGAGCTAAATGGTTGTGCATTACAATCATTATCTTATGCTAGTTTTCAAGAAAGAGATATTTTATTGTGTGTTCTTAACCATAAAACTGTATACAATACTGTAAATTGTCCAATAGATTATTGACTGACTAATAGTGTACTTTACAGTACCTGTACTGTATATATATTTGCCAGAACTAGTTGCTGTTTAAATCTGCTAGTTCTTTACTTTATTATTTTTAGTTGCTGCAGGTGAGATTATATTTTAACATATTAAATTAATTTCAGATATTGTGACTGTATATTTTGTTTTTCAGGTATGATTATGCAAGGGATAGAGCATCACAAAATTCTAGAACGAGTACGGGAGACATCTGGACGAAATCGAACATCGATCCTGGAGAAGAAGGACATAGAAAATATCATTGCTGCATATGGACTAAGTGTGAATCAGAGTCGTCACTCTGATAACAGCACAAGTGTACGTCTGATTGCTCAAGATATGAAGGATGCTGGAGAACTTCTATACTTTAAAGATGAAGGGGAACTGGATCCACAGAATACAGAAATCCCCTCGGAAGAATTTGTGCTTGCATTTATGAACAGTTAATGTTCTCAGAGCAGTTAAAAAACACTGAAAAACTGCAAGTATGTATGGATTCCACCCACTGCATTAGTCAGTATACTGGATTTCAGTTGACAACATTAATGACTTACTGATTTACACCAAGGTTTCCCAGTGGCTTTTCTGATCAGTAGCACAGTAAATACTGAAATTGTTAAGGTCTTCTTAGATAAGACAAAAGATCGCATGGGTGTAGTGCAAGCACAGGTGTTCATGAGTGATGATGATCCCCTTTTCCGAAATGCATGGTATGCAACTATGGGTGGGGATATAACTGTTAAATACTTGAACTGCAGCTGGCATACAGATAGGGCCTTCAGGAAGAGTATTAGCTCAAAAATCAGTGTGTCATTCATTGAAAAGGCAACAGTTTATCAGATGTTAAGAGCATTAATGGATGAAGAAGAGGAAGATAAATTTCATAAGCAATGTGAAGGTTTTCTGGGCTACTGATTGGAGTCTGGATTTAAGAATTTTCATGATTATTTCAAGGTATATTATTTGTGTGCAAGCAGAATTCAGTTATGGCCAATGTGCTTTAGGAGGGGTATAACTCTCAGCACGAATAACCACCTGGAAAGCATGCATCGACTTTTGAAGTATGTATACTTGAAGGGCAAGAAGGTAAAAAGGTTAGATAATACACTATTAGCTTTGGAAAATTTGGTGAAAGATAAGAGAATGGTGGACTTGATGAAGAACCGAGTGGCAAGGAGTCCTTTACCGGTAAGTGAACGGCACACGACGGGAATGTCCCTTGAAGTTATTCAAGAAGACCATGGTCTTTTTACTGTGTGTTCCGACACTTATAAGAATAAATATTACCAGATAGAGGCACATAATGTCACTTGTGAATCTTGCGGAGACAGATGTCCATATTGCCAAGTATGTAAATGCATGTATATATGCTCTTGTGATGACAATGCTGCAGGAAGAAAGAACATCTGTAAGCATATACATGCTGTTGGTAACTTTTTGAAGAACAAGTCCCATCCAAGCAAACCAAAGTCTCCCACCGAGGAAATTGAGATGATAGAAGATATTGTGTGTAAGGAGGATAGCACTAGGTCACAAGTTGAGGAACAAATAACAGAAGTAAAGATGAAACTGCAATCACTTCTCTCTGAATGTGATGAAATGAAAGACCTTGAAAGTGTTAAAGCATTAAACAACCATTTATCAAAAGCATATGGTATAGTACATGCTGGCAGAACATATCCTGCACAGTCAAATAACTTGCCTGTAGATACTTCTACTGTTTTAGAGCCAAGCAATAAAAATGTAGTGAAACAAGACAGATTGCATTCAACAAAGAAGAGAAAGCGAAAGGATGAAGGGAAAAGTCTGAAAAAGCCTAGTGTTAGAGCAAGACAGGAGATTGTTGAAAGTCTGGCAAAGTCTCAGTCTGATATCAGTTTTCCAATCCTGTCCACTGGTGCTATTTGTGATGAACATAGTTACTGCTGAATTTACTGTTTTATAATAATAGACCTGGGAATAGTTCTGTGGAAACATGGGAGTATGGTTTGGGCATGTGGAGAGAATGCAGGATGTGGAATTTTGTCAGGAAGTGAAGTTGTGGGACATGGTGTGTGAGGCAGAACACTAGTCAGATGGGAGAACAGAGTTTTTTTATGTTGCAAATAGAACATATCCCATAAATTATGTTTATTTTTTGCCCCATATATTTGGGCGAGCTTTGATGAGATTTTCTTTTTACATGCATTTTTATGGATCTATTTCTTAACCTTTTGATCTGTACATAATTTGGTATTTGAAAAAAATGCTTTACTTTTTACGAAATATAATTGAAGGGCAACATTGTTCATTGGTTTTGTAGTTTAAAAAAAGACTTTTTCCAGTAGTACTGTAACTTTATTTCAACCCCTTATGTCTGGGGCCTTTATTCTTTCCTTGTATCCCTGGTGATTCCTTATACAATATAGAGTATTTGTACCTAACTTTTCAATTTCACCAGCTAAAACATAAACAATACCTCAAGCATAAAGAAATATTGCAGTACATCTACACTGCTAAATAAACAATTCTCCAATAAACATAACATATGAAAACATCTTCACTTCCCAGCTTTAAACCACGGTTTCATATTTCTATTCATCCATATAGATCTACCTGCTGGCAAGATTTATGATAATAGGGTTTAATTTTGCAAGTAAGTTTTAAAGGTTAGAGAAAAAAACCCCACAAGCGGTATTAGCCTACTGTATAAGAGGTCCATATGGCAAACATTTACAAAATGTGTATATTTCAAGAGAGAACAATGCATTATGATGATGTGTAATGAATTTAAGATGAGATTGCCCTCCCCCCCCCCTTTTTTTTTTTGTCATAACAGTATATAGAAAATGACAGCTTTCCAGAGCCTAAGTCCAATGTTTTGCTGCCCCTATACACACTGGACAGTCCTGCTGGTAGTCTGCCCAGGTTAGGAGGTCCCCATAGTCTGCTTAATCTCACAGTATCTTACAGTAGATGGTGGGGAAAAAGGCAAACTAGGCGTGTGTATGCAGCTCATTACCAACACCAGCACTTCTGCGGGTTTTCACTGGTGGTGGCCACACAACATTTTTATAATTCTGAATCTTGGCTTTGTAATCAAACTTCAATTCTTGCCTTCACCATACTCTATCAAGATTACTCTCAAACTTCTTTATAGATTCATAAGTGACCGCATACTGGGTCAGTGCTTTCCATTCATTGACTATTACAAAAGCAATTTTTCCTTTTATCATGCCTAGTTCATTCCTAATATTTTTTTTTTAAATGCCCTCTTGTTCTAGATTCTGCTCTCATGGGAATGGTACATACCTGTGCATACATCCTCATCATACTTTCCTGACAATATCTTAAAAGTGTCAATTATACTTAAGTTATGTCCCGGTAGTTTGTTCAGGTTAGGTCGCGGCAGTTTGCCCAAGTTAGGTCCTGATTAAGATACATTGGGTCAGGGAAGAACCTAACAAACGAAAATGACTGTGGAATCAGGGTATTATTACAGAATAACTGGGTTTTTGGGTAGGCTTGAGCAGTATTACCACATTAGGCTAGGTCCTGGAAATTTGCCCCAGTCACTTTATGATAGTTTACATTGGTTATACCCGGTAGTTTGCCCAGGTTAGGTCCCGGTAGTCTGCTGAGGTCTAGGTTAGGTCAAGTCAAGTCAGACTAGTTTCCTAATTATGTTTGTAAACGGGGCATATCTCGAAAACGGAGCACTTCCGAGAGAAACACCATAGATGAAAAGTGTCTTAGAATGGTCCAAAATACTGGATAATGAAACTAATATATACAATATAGTGAACCCAGGTTTTCTGTAAATTTACCGGAATCGGCCCTATGTCTATTTTATCTGATGTTGAGACTTGAGAGGGGTGTACTGGAGTGGATGGAGGGATCACAAGAATGTTTGTTTACGTTTGTCAGCTGTTGAAGAGCGCGGGACGCTTGGCGGGGGGGGGGGGAGGAATGATGGACCAATGAGGGACGCGCTTACTGGAGGTGCTGGCTGCACCAATCACAAGACCCATTAGCAAAGAATGGCCAGCCGTCCCCATCCGCTTCCGGTAGGTTGGGGGTTAGGGAAATCCCTAGGGGGTAGAGTGAGGGTTGCGAGCGTGGGTGAAATATATTAACTACGGTAGAATGGCGGGAATGGAATGCGACAAGGAATAATATTTTAGAGAGCGTGGAGGTGGAGAATGGATTGCTTTTCTATCACACAATATATTTAAATAGAAAATACATATAAATTGGGGCTATGCGGCAATGTGCCTGTACAATAATACTATAGATATGGAAAAAAATTGGGGAGAAGAATCACTGGGGAGGGTTAAATGAGAGAAAGATTGGAAAATAAATGTTGCTGTCGAGTACTTATATTCCCTTTGTGTAGAACGTCGGTCGCTGGCGAAGGGTGCAACACGTGGTTCCTCAAGCGTGACCCTCGAGTGGAGTGTGAGCATGTGGTGAGGGGTTAGGGCAATATAGGTGGGAAACACAAGAATTATGTTACGTTAATTCAAATGTGGAGGGGTAAGAGCACTGGGGATTTAACACTGACTTATACTATTCACAACAAACAAGGAAGGGAGGGCAACGTCTGCGTAAATAGGGGAATGGTGACGGTGTAGTATGGGGTGTAGAGTAGCGTAGAAGCGTTGTATTGTAGCCTGGGGAGTAGTCTCGGGATACCACGTGGCTTGGAGGGTGGGGTGTAAAATCTCTTCTTCGTATAGAAGGGACACAGGAGTTTGACGTCGTCGTATGGCTTGGTTCAGGGCGGATGTATAAGGTTACCTTAGCGTTGTCGCTGCACACGTGGAGATAGGTAGAGTCGTTTCAAGCTGGATGTAATCTTTCCCGGGGTCACCAGTTATAACGTTATGGGAAGTTATCACCCAGGATGATTGAAGACTCACTGTGCAGTACAAGGTAGTTTATTGGTAGGTAACACTAGGGTAACAGGTTGTGGTGAATCAAGCAAGGTGGTGAGTGAGTTGGTTTGGCTCAGAGTAGCGAGGGGAGTGGAGCGATGCTCGCGTGTCTGAGGCCAGGAGTGAACTGAGTGGGAAGCCGGGAAGCGGCTTGGCCAAGCACCTGTCTGAAGGTGTGTCTAGGCGGGAAAACGGCTGGGCCAAGTGAGGGTAGAGAAGCGCCGTGTGAGAATGCTTGCTTGATTCACTACACGGGAATAGGGGGTCGACAGGCTTGGGGTGGGTAGAAAGCGTGTCCCCTATTCCCGCACCCCCCTCCCCCCCCAAAGCCTGTCCTCCTACTCCCGCACCCCCCAAAACCCCCCCACACACCCCTAAACCCCCCCAAGCCTGTCCCCCTATTCCTGCACCCCCCAAACCCCCCCCCCAAGCCTGTCCCCTACTCCCGCACCCCCTTAAAACAGAGGAATATATTATGGTACAGTCGGCGGCAAATATCCTGTGGCCAAATCGGCCTAGTCATAAAGTAAGTATGGAAATATAAGCTTCACAGGCTGGTAAACTAAAAAATAAGAGAGGTGTTGTAATTAATCCATGGAAAGTGTAATTCTGTATTGGTAAAAAAGTGCTTGTTCGATAATTAAACTAAAAAAATAAGAGAGGTATATATTGTAATTAATCCGTGGAAAGTGTAATTCTGTATTGGTAAAAAAGTGCTTGTTCGATAATTAAACTAAAAAAATAAGAGAAGAATTATAATTAATCCGTGGATAGTGTAATTCTGTATTGGTAAAAAAAGTGCTTGTTCGATAATTAGCCTAAATATGTTGTTATCCTTCAGAAAGCGCTGAAGGAGGCGACAGGACATTTGCCGCCGACTGTACAGTAGGCCTACACTTGAAAATTATATTGTTTATTTAGGATACTCTTCTGACAGCTGGAAATGTCTACTAATATGGAACTCGAGTAATAAACAGGTTTCTCTTTCAATAAAATAATGGCTCAGAGAAATCCAAAGTCATACGTATAGATGTTTCAAATATTATATCCTGCCACATTTTTTTTTTTTAAATCTACAGTGTTGTTTAAAATTATAAATAAATAAATTGGAGATAGGAAATGAGGAACTAAGAAAAGTCAAAATATCACATCACACATTGTTATTTAATTAAGGGGGTGCGGGAGTAGGGGGACAGGCTTAGGGGGGGGGCTTTGGTGGGTGCGGGAGTAGGGGGACAGGCTTGGGAGGGGGTTAGGGGGGTGCGGGAATAGGGGGACAGGCTTGGGGGGGGGGGTTAGAGGGGTGCGGGAGTAGGGGGACAGGCTTGGGGGGGGGTTAGGGGGGTGCAGGAATAGGGGACAGGCTTTCTACCCACCCCAAGCCTGTCCCCCTATTCCCGCACCCCCCCAAAACCCCACAAGCCTGTCCCCTATTCCCGCACCCCCCCAGTCCCCCCCCCCCAAGCCTGCCCCCTACTCCCGCACCCCCTTAAGGTGGACATAGAGTACAGTGGTTCAGGATAATAATAAAAGGTTTTCTCTATCACTATTATTTAACATCCATTTTCTATATACATTTTTTGTTTGCAAGATACAGTTAATAATATAAATTTTTCCATGTTAAGGGGGTGTGGGGGGCTTAGAGGGGGGGGGGTTGGGGGGTGCGGGAATAGGGGGACAGGCTTGGGGGGGGACTTGGGGGGGTGCGGGAATAGGGGGACAGGCTTGGGGAAGGGGGTTATGGGTGTGTGGGAATAGGGGGACAGGCTTGGTGGGGGGGGACTGGGGGGGTGCGGGAATAGGGGGACAGGCTTGGGGGGGTGGGACTGGGGGGTGCGGGAGTAGGGGACAGGCTTGGGGGGGGACTGGGGGGGTGCGGGAATAGGGGGACAGGCTTAGGGTGGGTAGAAAGCCTGTCCCCTGTTCCCGCAACCCCCTAACCCCCCCCACCCAAGCCTGTCCCCCTACTCCTGCACCCACCAAAACCCCCCCGCACCCCCCTAAACCCCCCCAAGCCTGTCCCCCTATTCCCGCACCCCCTTAACCAAAAAATTGTATATGACTTATTAAAAATACTATGTTTCAAAATTTGTCCGAGGATTCCCAGGTTTGATTCCACAGTGGTATTGGTTTGTAAGCTTTCTAACCAACCACACTTGTAAGGCTTCATAATTTTCCAAAAGGTGAGTATCCACATTCACAAAATCTATCCAACAGTTAGATAATGATGATCACTGTATAGTTTACTCACCAAATTCATTAAATAATTCACCCATAAGTCATTTAATAATAATAATGATAATAATAATAATAATAATGATAATAATAATAATAATAATCACTGCATAGTTTACTCACCAAATTCATTAAATAATTCACCCATAAGTTATTAACAAGCCTAAGATTCTTTCGTTTGCATGCTTACAAACCAATACCAACCACTGTGGAATTGACCCCCAATCCTGGTAGTTTTTAATAAGAGGAACCAATCAGTCAGTTTTCATTCAACACTTGTACTATATATCTGTACACAAGTTCTTCAGCATCAACGGCCCTGAAAAAAAAACCACAATATAACATTTTAATTAAGGTGGTAATTAATTCACTTTTTTTGTTACATTGGAGTGTGTTGATTCCTCCAAAGTATATATGTCAGGAAACAACAGGACCAGAAGAGCAAAAATAATGGTGTTCTGTTGTTGCTTGGAATAGTTTGGAGGATTCAATTACTCTAGAATTACCAACACAAAACTTTCCCCTTAAGATGGTAATTAATTCACTTTTTTGTTACATTGGAGTGTGTTGATTCCTCCGAAGTATATAATAATGTCAGGAAACAAACAGAACCAAACACATGAACAAAAATAATGGTGTTTGTTGTGTTGTTGTTGTTGCTTGGAATAGTTTGTAGGAATTATTTAAAGGTCTGCCAATAAGTGTTAGTTAATGGTACAGAGTGTGTATATGTGAAACACAACTATAACAACACAACACAAGGATGATGAGTGGACCACACAGACCTCTCTACACACGTGAGGCCCAGAGTCAGCTTTGGCTATGTCTGTGTCAGCAGGAACACCTCACACAGCTGACTCAACCCCCCCCCCCCACCCCCTGCTGCTGACAGTGTGTGGATGTCTGTGTCAGCAGGAACACCTCACACAGCTGACTCAAACCCCCCCCCCTCCCCCCCTGCTGCTGACAGGGTGTGGTAACTTCTGGCATCAGTGGCATTTTTATTGTGTCCCGAGCAAGGATCAAACACTGGACCACAGAATTGCAGCCACAGACTCTACCACTGTGTTAGTCAGAAGCTGTACTTCCACCTTAAGGGGGTGTGGGAATAGGGGGACAGGCTTGGGGGGGTCGGGGGGGGGGGGTTGGGGGTTGCGGGAGTATTGGGACAGGCTTGGGGGTGGGGTTAGGGGGGTGCGGGAATAGGGGACAGGCTTTCTACCCACCCCAAGCCTGTCCCCCTATTCCTGCACCCCCCTGTCCCCCCCCCAAGCCTGCCCCCCTATTCCCGCACCCCCTTAGGGACCCTGTGATATATGAAATACAAAATGTTGTCATATACAAACAAACATAATTATCTTCCTTGCAAGCTATATGACCTCACTGTTGTGGCACCTAATATCAATCTTTCTTGCACTTTCTTCTTCTACTTCCTCAACTGTACAATATCAAACTACTGTATAATAAATCACTCAATCAATCAATCAATCCATCTTTTTAGCAATTTATACTTCCTCAACTGTACAACAATACCAAAACCATAATAAAACTCGCCAGACGAAATCCAGATGTGTAAATCAATCAATCAATCAATCAATCAATCAATCAATCTTTCTTGCACTTTCTTCTTCTACTTTCTCAACTGTACAATACCAAAACTATAATAAAAAAACTCACCAGACGAAATCCAGATGTGTAAACTCCTAATCAATCAATCAACCAATCAATCAATCAATATATCTATCGTTCTTGCAATTTATAATTCCTCAACTGTACAACAAAACCAAAACTATAATAATGAAACTCACCAGACAAAATCCAGATGTGTAAATTCTGGATCAATCAATCAATCAATCAATCAATCAATCAACCAATCAATCAATCAATCTTTCTTGCACTTTCTTCTACTACTTCTTCAACTGTACAACAAAACCAAAACTATAATAATGAAACTCACCTGACGAAATCAAGATGTGTAAATTCTGGATCAATCAATCAATCAATCAATCAATCAATCTTTTTAGCAATTTATACTTCCTCAACTGTACAACAATCCAAAACCATAATAAAACTCACTAGACAAAACTATAATAAAAAATATCACCAGACAAAATCCAGATGTGTAAACTATCAATCAATCAATCTTTTTTGCACTTTCTTCTTCTACTTCCTCATCTATACAATATCAAACTACTGTATAATAAATCACTCAATCAATCAATCAATCAATCTTTCTTGCACTTTCTTCTACTACTTTCTCAACTGTACAATACCAAAACTATAATAATGAAACTCACTAGACAAAACCATAATAATAAAACTCACTAGACAAAACTATAATAATAAAACTCACTAGACAAAACTATAATAATAAAACTCACTAGACAAAACTATAATAATAAAATTCACTAGACAAAACTATAATAATAAAACTCACTAGACAAAACCATAATAATAAAACTCACTAGACAAAACCATAACAAAAAAACTCACCAGACAAAACTATAATAATAAAACTCACTAGACAAAACTATAATAATAAAAAAACTCACCAGACAAAATCCAGATGTGTAATCAATCAATCAATCAATCTTTTTTGCACTTTCTTCTTCTACTTCCTCAACTGTACAACAATACCAAACCATAATTAAAAAAACTCACTAGACAAAACTATAATAATAAAACTCACCAGACAAAATCCAGATGAGTAAATTCTGGATCAATCAATCAATCAATCAATCTTTTTTACACTTTCTACTTGTTCAACTGTACAATACCAAAACTATAATAAAAAAACTTACCAGACGAAATCCAGATGTGTAAACTCTGGGTCATCAATGTGGTGGAGGTGAATAACATTGGGCAACTCACACACCAACCTGTCAACATCACGTGGATCGACCAACCAATCCCCAGACGACCAGAACACAGCCACTGGTAGGGTTACTTTACTGATGTCATACTTGGGAGGCTGTGGTGAACTGTAGTAATGTTGGTTCATTAATTCACCATAGTCAAACTGTTGGAATTCACCTGTGTGTTGTAAAGGTTGATAGATAGATAAATAGATAGAAGGTGCGTATAGTTAAATGTTATTATTATATGGAAGATTTTATAGGTTTTTAATGATATAAGGTAGAAACTGTTGGAATTCACCTGTGTGTTGTAAAGGATGATAGATAGATAAATAGATAGAAGGTGGGTATAG
>JAWQEG010005720.1:27500-29597 GCA_033782935.1 Petrolisthes cinctipes
TATTGCATTGGACCTCGGACATTGTGTATATAAGCAACAGGACCCATTGCAACCATTAACTTTACCTGTTGGATAAATGTATAAAGTGTTGACATATTATTATTATTATTATTATTATTATATATTATATTATATTATTGTTATTATTATTATTATTATTATTATTATTATTATTATTATTATTATTATTATTATTATTATTATATTATTATTATTATTATTATTATTATTATTATTATTATTATTATTATTATTATTATATTATTATTATTATCATATTATATTATTATTATATTATTATTATTATTATTATATTATATTATACTATTATTATTATTATATTATATTATTATTATATATTATTATTATTTTTGACCAGCCAATTCCCCCAGATCATGCCAGGAAAAAATAGAAGTATATATATTCTGAATTACATTACTCCTATGTATGTATGTATGTATGTATAGAAAAAATATTCATGCCTAAGGTTGAAGTTCAGTGCTGTTGGTAAATCTGGAGTAACTGAATCCTCCAAACTATTCCAAGCAACACAACAAACACATTATTTTTGTTTGTTGATGTGGTTCTGTTTGTTTTCGTGACATACATACATACTTTGGAGGAATCAAGGCACTCCAATGTAACAAATGTACAGTTGGTGTCAAATATAATCATCCATATAGGGGTAATTAACTCACGTAGATTTTGACAGGTTCCCTCTGTTCCTTAGATGATAAACTTTCAATAAATAGGTTAACTACCATCGTTTAATTTAATACAAGCAGTTATGCACTACTTAAAACAATAACACACACACACACAATTTAACTACCATCTTTTAATTTAATACAAGTAGCTACGCACTACTTAAAACAATAACACACACACACAACACATACTCTCTCTCTCTCTCTCACACACACACACACACACACAGGTTAACTAACATCTTTTAATTTATTACAAGCAGCTATGCACTACTTAAATCAATAACACACACACACACACACATACTCTCTCTCTCTCTCTCTCTCTCTCTCTCTCTCTCACACAGGTTAACTACCATCGTTTAATTTAATACAAGCAGCTACACACTACTTAAAACAATAACATCATCTGTGAACATGAAAACATTAGACAGTAAATTGTTTGAGATACCCATATGTGATGATTATTATTGACACCGACTGTACATGTTTCTTTTTAACAAGGTATAAATGTACAGTCACAAACACTAATAAATATTCATAAGTTGTGTTTGGAATAGACTACCTTACAGACACTAAATAAAAAAATGTACAATAATTTAATCTTAATTGGAATTAGTTCGTTTGTGAATAATTGATTTACTGTGTATATAAAAATAATGAAGTATTATTATTATTATTATTATATTACTGAAATGTTAAGTGGGTGTGGAAGTAGGGGGACACGCTTGGGGTGGGGGGGGTTTGGGGGGGTGCGGGAGTAGGGGGCACGCTTGGGGTGGGGGGGGTTTGGGGGGTGCAGGAGTAGGGGACAGGTTTGGGGTGAGGGGTTTGGGGGGTGCGGAAGTAGAGGGACAGGCTTGGGGGGGGGTGGGGGGGTTTGGGGGGTGCAGGAGTAGGGGACAGGCTTGGGTGGGGGGGGTGCGGGGGGTGCGGGAATAGGGGATAGGCTTGGGGGGGGGTTGGGGGTGCGGAAGTAGGGGGACAGGCTTGGGGTGGGGTGGGGGTGCGGGGGGTGCGGGAATAGGGGGACAGGCTTGGGGTGGGGGTGCGGGTTTGGGGGGTGCGTGAGTAGGGGGACAGGCTTGGGGGTGTGGGAGTAGGGGGACAGGCTTTGGGGGGTGCGGGAGTAGGGGGGTGCAGGAATAGGGGACAGGCTTGGGGTATATTATTACAACATTAAACTATAACATACCTTAACAACATAATGTGGTTGTTGTGACATTAATACCCAGAAGACAGTTGTACCCATACTAAAACCAACATAGTATAAGTCTTTCTACTTTGTTTCTTCCAATATATAATCAATTATTGCTGGCAGGTCGTGTGTTCCCATCTCATGCCACCTGGAAAAAAAAAAAAAAAAAAAAAAAAAAAAACGAATTATTGA
>JAWQEG010005721.1:0-30380 GCA_033782935.1 Petrolisthes cinctipes
CCACTTGGCACTGAGGGAGGCCACGTGATGCCTGGCACCCCGGCGTGGCTCGCACACCACCACACACACATACAGAGTATCCACACCTGCACTACCTACATACACCATCACACATCACCACACTCCACTTCAACATCCTCCTCACTCGCCTTGATACTCACTCTTCACTTGGGATACAGTACGAGTGAGACAGAGTGAGGAGACAGTGTTTTGCCTTATTTTGTGACGGTGAACAAAAAGTATTAGAACCAGTTTGGCCTCTCGTATACCGCCACATACTCCTCACTGCTGGCGATGTTAGTGTTGTGCGTGTAAGCTAGAAAATGTGGCGGAAAGTCTCTCATGAGGATGTACTTTTCTTTTCGTGTAGTGTTATGTGAAGGAAACCTCTGTGTTCAATGAAAAATAAAAGTGTGACAAATTGAAAACTTTAGTGATGATCAGATGACAACTCTTGCATCAGAATAATGTAAGGAGTCAAAATTATAACCATTATAGTGAAAAAAGAAACTCTTGTACCGTATTATATTTTTGGAATGAACTGGAAAACTCAAAAAATAAAAATAAAAATATCGAAATGAACTGGTAACTCAACTAAGAATAATTGATAAACAGATGAGTGAGGAGAAGAATCAGGTTCAAGGGTCTGTCTGATTTGGCCTTCAGGTGGCGTCAGTATAGCCATGCAGTCGTGTGTGCTGAATTGTATGTATGTATGTGTGTGTGTGTCCATCTTGATATGCGTTGTGCCTACTTGTGTGCGTGCGTATGTGTGTATGAGAGAGAGAGAGAGAGAGAGAGAGAGAGAGAGAGAGAGAGAGAGAGGAACTGGAGGAATGCCGGATATAGTAAAGATGACGTCGTGACAGCATTGGTCCTCCTCTCGCATATTTTAAGGCCATCGTGATATTATTTGGTCACGTGGAATTATTATTGTTTGGAGGGAAATTTTTTAGCTGTTGTGTTGTGCTGAGATCTTAAGGTGGTAATTCTTGTTTTGGTACATTGGAGTGCCTTGATTCCTCTAAAGTATGCTAGGAAACAGGACCAGAAGAGCAAAAATAATGAATGGTGTTCTGTTGCTTGGAATAGTTTGGAGGAGGATTCAGTTGCTCCAGATTTACCAACATAAAACTTTCCCTCCTTAAGACAGTGTGTTGTTGTTGTATTTGTTGTTGTTGTTGTTGTTGTTGTTGTTGTTGTTGTTGTTGAGTCAATCAGTTGGTATCCAAAACATTCCGTTGTGCTTCGTCTGTGCCAGCGATGAAAATACGGGTTAGTTCAGGAAAATACCGGCTAATTAGGGACAGTATATGTTATAGGTCAGTTCAGGACAACACCGGTTCGTTCGTTTGACTTGTGCACTTTTATATCCGTTTATTTTTTACATTTTCCATCATTGGTCCTGTCTGCTTTGGTTCCCCCTCGGTGTTCATGTATAGGATTTGTTTACTTAATGAAGTGTGTCGAGACCTCCTCCTCTCATAGACCTCCCCCCCCCCCTCTCCCCTTTTCCACCCCTCCCCCGTCTCCCTCCCCTCTTCTACCCCTCCCTCCCCTCCCCTGTCTCCCCACAGTCCACATATATATGTGGACTGTGTGTCCCCTTACCCTTTTCTACCCTTCCTCCGTCTCCCTACCCTCTTCTTCCCCTCCCTCCCTCCGTCTCCCTACCCTCTTCTTCCCCTCCCTCCCTCCCTCCTAGTTCCTCTTTCGTCTCCCACAAATCCCTCCGTCTCCCTACCCTCCCTCCGTCTCCCTACCCTCTTCTTCCCCTCCCTCCCTCCCTCCCTCCCTCCATCCATCTATCCTAGTTCCTCTTTCGTCTCCCACAAATCCCTCCCTTTCACACACACAATCCCACCCACCTTTTCCCTTTTCTACACATAATCTCTCCCACAATCCATTTCTTTCCCTCTCTCTCCTTCTCCTCCGTCCGTCCGTCCCTCCCTTCAATATTTCATTTATTTTATTCCTTCATCATCGTTGTTCCTTTCCACTTCCTCCATCCCTCCTTTCCTTTCCTTCCCTTTCCTTTCCTTTCCTTTCCTTCCCTCCTGTCCTTTCCTTCCCTCCTTTCCTTTCTTTCCCTCCTTTCCTTTCCTTTCCTTTCCTCCCCTCCTTTCCTTTCCTCTCCTCCCCTCCTTTCCTTTCCTTTCCTTTCCTTCCCTTCCCTTCCCTCTCCTTCCTTCCTTTCCTTTCCTTCCCTCCTTTCCTTTCCTCTCCTCTCCTCTCCTCTCCTTTCCTTCCCGCCATATTCCGGGTCATGACGTCATAGCCTCTTCCCGCGCTGAGAGGCATACCGACTCCAATTAAAAAAAAAAAAACGCGAAACATTCAGACACGGACCACCCACCACCAAGCCCAATGAAAACACACCCATTGTCCCACCTCGTATCGTTCGCCTCGTCTTAAATGTTCGCTCAGGGTAATGTGATACTGTTTATGAGTGGGTGACTGTACAGGACTGACTGACTGACTGACTGGCTGACTGTACAGGACTGACTGGGCATGTGGAGTGGAAAAATGGCGGGAGAAACAGTTTAGGTTTAGAATACGTGTGAGAATGAGAACGTTATTGTTAGATTAATTAAAGTACAGTATTTTTATTGATAAAGATTTTTTTTTTTTTTTTTTTTTTTTTTAATAGGAAAATTTTTGGTTAGGTAGATTTGGTTAGTATACTGTATTATTATATTTGTGTGGAAAATTGGTGTTATAAAAAAAAAAATAGTAGTTCCTCCCTCTTCTCTTCCATTATTTCGTTCTTACAACCTCTCTCTCTCTCTCTCTCTCCACATCCTTTCTCTCCTCCCACCGTTCACTCTTTTCTCTCGCCTCGAATCCTTTCTCTCTTCCCATCCTTTCCACTCCCTCAGATCCTTCGTCGTATCCCATTCATCCTTCTTACTCACCATTCATTTCCGTCACGTCCTCTCAGACCCTTCATAGCTCCCCCCCCCTTTCCTTCCTCCCCCCCTTTACTTCTTCCCCCCCTCCCTCCCTCTTGTGTGCCTCCCCTACCCCTCTCACTTCTAACCATTCATTCTCTCCCTCTATCTTTCCCTACCATCTACCCCTATTTCTCTCTTCCCTCTAATCCCCCCCCCCCTCTCTCTCTCTCTCCCTCTCTCTGTCCAGCTGTTTGAGACCACGAGAACATAGAAACGTATTATTTTTCTCTATAAGCCTTTCCTAACCCCACGTGGCTTCCCAGTCAACACGTGGGCTCGTATCCCGTTTCCTCTACACCGCTGGCACGAGACGAAGCACATGGGAACACTCGTAAAGTATGTTGGATGTCTCGTAAATGGTTCAGAAGATTGGTGAGGTGGCGAGAGGTGGAATGACTCCCTGTGATATATTTTTCTTTCGTGTGTGTGTGTGTGTGTGTGTGTGTGTGTGTGAATACGTTTCTACTATATATTATAGTATGTGTGTGTGTGTTATATTAATTTATTTCCTTAATAGGCATAGGAGAGAAAAATGAAAGGAGGCTGTGATTAGTGTTACAACTGCAGGAAATATATAGAAACTTACTAAATGTATACAAAGAGACGCAGAGTTTGTGAAGGAAGCAGCTGATGACTCAGTGACGTAAAGTGAAACGTGGCAGAACCCGTATATTGTGAACCAGAGCGAGAAGGTTCAACACTTTAATGCTCCCGGGACAGTTGGTGAAGATAGTGCTGAGTTTGTATACTGTTTGTGAAGTTCGTGTAAAGTTTGGAGACTGTTGGTGAATTTCGTTGACGTTTGGAGACTGCTTGTGATTTATCGTGCAAATATTTCCCTTGTCTTTTGTACCGATCGCTGACACTGAGGGATTATTTCTGAAGACAGCTCTATTTCCACCCTGCCTGTTGATACGTAAACCCTTGATCTCAATTAGTGTAAGAAGGGGAAAGAGCTAATTTTCAGCTGTAGAGATGTCCAAACGAGAAAGGATGCGAGAGGGAAGGCGACAGGGAGATCCAACCTTCCCCAGCCTGCAGTCCCAGAAGCCCCCAATCACCCGCCCCTCAGCCCCGCCTCCTCCACCACCCACACTTAGTAGCGGGGTACACAGCCAGGGACGTGAGGTGAATGGGCAGGGGCATGGGCAGGGGAAGGGCCACAAGGGGCGACACAGGAAGAATCGTGGCAAGGGCCTGAAAGTGACCTTCAACTTAGACGTGCAGAAGGTAGAGATTGAGGAGGTGCCCACAGTCAAGATGAAGGAGGAGGTGGTTGAATGCTGGGAGGACCTCAGTGAACCCGACACTAACAACACTCACCAACCTCCCAGGCCGGTCATCACGCAGGACGATGACGTTATAGATAGGGATTTAGATGACCTCTTACTAATGAGTGAGGCCTTGCCAGGACCTGGTGATGGGGCCTCTGGTTTACAAATACAAACTATTCTCTCGGATCATGATTTACCCAATACATCTGTACCAGTCCCACAGTACCAGGCTGACTTGGAAAATAATGTCCCAGAAGAAAGCCTGTCAAGTTATGAAGATGACCCACTCATACAACACCCACAGAATCAGGATTTCTTATCTGATAATAGTTTGAAGGAAGAAAGGAGTATAAATCAGGAAGAAAATCCAATCATTGAAGATAGGCAGGCAGTTGTGCAAGAGGTTGTAAATGTAAAAGAGGACGATCCTTCAAGCAGTAAAGAAGAATCTGTTTCGTTTGAGGCTGGAGAGAGTGATGTGAATGTGAGTGACACCCTTCCCCAAGACTCCATTTCCTTCACCAGAGAGGAAATTGGTTCAAAAGTTCCTCAGCCCAACAAAGGAGTCATGGATGTGGACTCTAGTCATGATGAATTTGTTCACAGCATAGAAAGAGATGAGCAGCATGATGATACTATCCCTGTTTTGCAGAGTGATATTCTGCTCTCCATAAAAAACGAAAGTGAAGAACAAGTGAGTAAATGTAATCAATATGTAAAGGAAGATAAAGTACGCTTTTCTAGAACTAGAAAAAGTGAACTTGAAGCAATACAAGAGATCAGCGAAGATGCAATGGCAAGTAGCGGAATGTTGTTAACAGAAGTCGCAGAAGATCTGAATGTCAAATGCCAAGATGATGAAGATGACGATGACGAGTGGGAAACAGAACCGAGTGGTGGCACTAGTGAGGACTCTGGCACAGGGCTCGTGGAACCACCCAAAGAGGAGGAGGTTTGGCTGACTGGGGACATCCTTGGTAAACCTAGCACACAACACCACCAACAAGAGTTTGATGAGAGTGATGACTTGCTGATAAAGGGTGATATTGAGGCTGTGCTCATGGCTCTGATGGAGGACCAGGAAAAGGTCTCGCCTACACCCCCGTCTCCAATACCTAACCGGAGTACAGAAAGGAGAGAACAAACTACAATTCTTCATCAGGAAGATGACTCGCCTCCTCCATTAGTCACATATCCAAAAGAAAGATCACCCAGTGAGGGAAATGACTCGCCTCCACTTTTAGTCACTTTCCCAAGAGAGTGGTCACCCCAGGTCACCATTGGGCATGAGAGTCGAGATAGAAAGTCTGGTTCTCTGTGTGGGTCAGAGACAGAGTCCGAGGGTGAGTTGGTACCCTGTGAGGATAAATGTATTGGCACAGCTGACTCCACCTCTGACAGTGATGATGAAACTCAGGACCTGACCATAAGTGAGAGTGCCACAGTGAGTGATGTTATGGAGGCACCTGGCATTTTTGGTGAAGGTGATGATACTACAGAGGAATCACTTGGTAAGGTGGAACCCAATTCTCCAGAAATTACCACTAGTTTAGAAGTACAAGTTGTAAGGCAGGGAGACTTGACCCCTTCACCAGACATACCCATAGAGGGCAAGTGTATTGGCAACTCAGAAAGTGCAAAAGAGAAAGAGAAGCTGAATGACAAAAAAAGCAACAAGAAGAAAGGGAAGAAGAACAAAAAGGATAACAAGACAGAGCAGATCATGACTCCGCCACATGTCCCAGGGAGACCAAAACTCGTTCGGGGCAAAGCATGGAAAGAGAAGACAGGAAAATTCAGAGCTGAGCATGGTAATCCACTCAACCTGTCCTTTGGGAGTGAACTTTGTGAGTCTGAGTTGGTAGAGGCCACATCCAACTTACTGACGGAGACCTATACAGAAGCCAGCCTCCTCACCCCAACCCGCTGCCCCTCAGGAACAACCGTCTTCACTGAAACTCCTTGCACAGCATGTTCATCTATCTCGGGGGAGTTCAACGAATCTGAGAGTCTCCACGACGACTGTATATGTGGTGAGGAGTGTGTGTGTGATGCAGGCGTTGTGGCACTTGTGACAGAAGTGAAGCCCTGTGATGGACCGCACCTTCCTGACCCTAGACCTGCATCTGTTTTGACTGCATGCCTCCCTGACACTGACACTCTCCACTCGACAGATACCGTCTCCACCTTCATGTCTGGCCCTTTCACAGTCACAGGTGACCATCCCACAATCGACCTTACTTCACCCACTGTTTACCTTACGTCACCCACAGATGATGATATCACACCTACAGATGATCTGCCCCCACTCACAACAGACCTACCCACTGGCCTAACTGACCATAACATTTCCACAAATATCACATCTAATCCTACCACAACCACAAATGACCCCATTACAGCTAGTCATGAAGCCAGTACAACCACAACCATACGTGATCCTGTGATACCCAATCCTGATGAAAATACTCTCACTGAGATACATTATGCAAACTATGGCTCCATGGCATCCACACATGACCTTGATCATACCTCTGAAAACCAAACATCCACAACTCGCATCATCCCACCTCGAGTGACGATTGAAGTGACTTTGGCCAATGACACACAGGAATCTGAACCTGATGACTTTTACATTGTTAAGTCACAGACAGTTGAAGCTCCATTGCAGGTGCTCACAGAGTATGTTGTGGACAGCGAGGACAGTAGTAGCCTCTCACAGCCTGAAGACGAGGAGGAGGAGCATGCATCTCAAGATTATGATCATGCTCCTGAAGTTTCAGTGCCAAAGAATATTGCTTTTAGTGATGGGAAGAGTGTTACTGATGCAGATCTCTCCACTTACTCTGATGCCACAAGTAGTTCCTGTAGAGATACTATTACTGATTCTTTTGATTATGAGCAGTCCTTCCCCAGCTTGGTTGGCACTCAAAAACTTAACTTGGTATACTCCTATGATACAGGTTCAGATAGTGAGTCAGCACCAGGAGGAAGTCGTACTAGTAAAGGTCCTGAGTTAGCATCCAGTGGTGTGATGAGAGTGAATTTGGGGAAGATGAGTGAGGATAGCATTTATGATGGGGATGATTTTACTGTACCATATGGTGTAGGTGATATCGTTTATGAGGGTCCATGCTTATGTGGGAATGAGGAAATTGATAGACATAAGGAGAGAGACAAGGGCACTAAACAGGTGGGGATGGGTAGTGATGACCAGCTCTGTGTTCCACCACTTTTGGGGGGTTTGGCAGTAAGCGAAGCCAAGGTAGATGGTGAGATAAGTGTGGTTTATGGGCAGGAGGAAGCAGAAACCCCTGGGATCATGGACAGCAACTTGGAAGACTCAACTTCTGAATGTGATGGCAGTAGTAAGGACATCAGATCCAGGATAAATGAGATTGTTGGACTCCGGCTGCAGCGTGAGCGAGGATACCCTGGCAACAATGTCAGGGATGTGGCCAGTCTCTTGGGGCCTCAGGAACACCACTTGGGGAGGGACGAGTCGCCACTACCAGGGTCTTCCCCGGCATCCAGTTCCGGGGTCCAAGGCTCGGATGAGATGTCCCTGTCCAGGTCCCGCTCCAGGTCTCCATCGTGTGAAGAGTTTGCTACACCAGACTCGTCCACTGCCACGGTGGCCTCTGGCATACCTGAAGAGACGGATCCATTAACTGTTACACCAGACAAATATGAACGGGAGGCCCTGGAAAGTCTCCGAGCCTTGAGGTTTGAGGGAAGTGTTGAGTCCACCCCGGAGAAGACTAGCCAGGTGGACTGTAGCTTCCGGACCTTCAGGGACATGTACCAAATCAACCCCATCTATCTCACAGACTCAGAAGATCAGAATGAGTCTGACACAGAGGTACTCGCGGCCACAGGTCTCAGTCAGGACCCGGACCGACCCATCACAGTCTCCAGTAAGTCCTTTGATGGCCAGGAAGTCTCAAAAGGGTCTTTGATGGCTGCATACAGTATTGGAGTACATAATATAATATTAACTTACTCTTGTGGCTTCCCATCAATAATTAGTATTTTTTTCACAGGTAGAATGGCATTGCATTTCATATTTGATTTTTTCTCTTATTTTGTAAAGTGTGTGTGTGTGAGGCCTGTAAAAGTCATTGAACAGACAACGTGATTTAATAGATTAATTTACCATTACAAGCCAATTGACTAAGCTTATTCTAAAATTTTCTTCCTTCTCCCTTTTTCCATCTCTGCTTGTATGTGATGGTGGTGGTGGTGGTAATGTGTTGGTGGTTGTGTGGTTGTGGTGGTGGTAGGCTGGGTGACTGATGACGACCCCCCAGTCCCTCCTATTGAAACAAGGCCCCCCCAACCCCACGCCCCCAGGAAGGTCCCAAAGGTTACTAGGCTACTGAGGGAGACGCAAGGTTAGCATCGCATGAGAGAATGTCACTCGCTTGTCCGTTCTTTACCATTTTACCTTCTTGGACTAACCTTATTGTATTAGTGCAATGACATGTCGAGAGAATTGTACGTGGAATATAAGCCTTATTAAAAAGTTATTATATTAGTGCACGGATGTGGAGAAAGGTATACATGAAATCTAAACCTGGAGAAAGTACCTTAACTGAATTATTTGAGATTTGGAATAGCATTGCTAATGTGAGTTAACATCATTTCTTGATTTTACTGTATATATTAATTAACCTACAAATTTCGCGGTAATATCTATAACATTTGTAGAGAAGGAGGTGAGGGGGAATAATCCTGTCAACATTAAAATAAACATTAATAAATAACTGTTACGTAGGGTGAAGGTTAAAGGTGAAGGGACGTGGTCAATCAATTTTTTATTTATAGTCTTCAGTGTATTATATAAACAGGAATAATTATTTTGTGTTAACCAAGGCTCCATGGGAAAAGAATGTTGCCCTTTTATACACTTCGTTATATAACACTTTTTTTTTTTTAAGTAGTTTTTTTTTTTTTTTTTTTTTTTTTTCAGCATCATCTAACTAACACGTTTGTTTACACCTTTCGCCTCCTAACATTCTATCACCATCAAACACGACAGATCAATAGTGGTGATGTAACACACGCTTATTCAGCTTATGCATGTTATTATTAATTAGGTGGTCTTCTGGGGTGACCATTAATTGATTTAGCGATTTTTCTCTGGCCATTTATATCAAACTCGAATTATTTTGAGGACTTACGGAGCACTAGATTCGAGAGAGGTGGTTTGCTGTGCACGAAAAATGATCAAAGTGCATTCTTGATTATCCCGAAAGTTTGCTTGAGAGAGAGAGAGAGAGAGAGAGAGAGAGAGAGAGAGAGAGAGAGAGAGAGAGAGAGCAGAACTTTGCTACACACGAAAATGATCAAAGTGCATTCTTAATTTTACCGAATGTGTGCTTGAAAAAAAAAAAAAATAAAACAAACTAATAAAATATTGGGATTACGGTATGCTCAATTGGATGTAGAATAATCGCTAAATTGGCACCTCTGCAGTCACCATCTCATGACAACAGTGCCTAGTGGGGAGTATATGTGTGAAGGTGAGTGTAGAACTATCTGGCACTCACCCTGGCACTCATGTGGACGGGAAGGTGACCAAGAATGTGAGTCAGTCAGCCAGCCAGCTCTCTTGCCCATGTCTTGTCACATACCATAACATTCAACACAAAATATAATCATGTCTATTTATTTATTTTTCTATTTTTTTTATTTTTCTATTTTTTTTTTTTTTTAAGCATGTTTTCGCCGTGTTTGGTGCCGTTTGTGGCATTTCTATGTAGCTATTTTTTCTTAACGCTCATGTACCGTAATTTTTGCTGTATTGTTCGTGACGTTGGTGTGCATTAAATGTAGCTCAGTCTCCCGTAAAATGTGGTTGAGTAAAATGTTTTCTATAGTGTGTGTGATGCGAGAGAAAATGGATGTTTTGAGGGGAACTCGTACGAATTCTGTTACCGGGTGTTTACACAGACAATAGAACTAATTTTAAAACAGCATAATAGAAAACATGCGCCATAACAACAAAACGAACATACGGTATTTACACAAAATTTGAAAATGTCGAATATACAAAGGTAGGACAGAAAGAAATTAAATAGCCCAGGTTCTATAATTAAATCAGAACACGTGGAATGGACGACACGTGCTTCCTGTACAGTACTTCTCTTTGTCTATGTTGATGGGGTTTGTTGTTGTTGTTGTTGTCATAAGTAGAGGCATTGTATTAACCTCCTCCCTGTATTCTGCCTGGAGAGATAGTGTGTGTGATGTGTGTCAGTAATCTCAAATGATATTAATACTGTGTGTGTGCTTCGTGTATTTTTTATTAATGACTGTGTGGTACTGTGCATGGTTGTTTTGAGAATGAGTTGCTGTGTTTATTTATTGTATAGTTGTATGCTTTCATTTTTTTTGTGTGTGTGTGTAGACATAATAGTATAAATGTGTGCTTTACCTGTGTGTGTGTGTGTGTGTGTGTGTGTGTAGACTTTATTGTATAGCTGTGTACTTTTCTGTGTGTGTGTGTGTACTTAATGAGAGTGATTAGTGGTCACTTTCTAATTACGTAGACTGGAGTAGAAACTAACATTTGAGAAGGACGAAGGTGGAGAAAAGAAGAGGGAGGGGTGGAAGAGGAGAGAAGATGGAAGGAGGAGGAAGAGAGAAGATGGAAGGGGAAGGAGAAGGAAGAGAGAAGATGGAAGGGGAAGGAGAAGGAAGAGGGAAGACGAATGGGGATTAGGAGGAAGAGAGAGGAGGGACGGGGAATGAGAAGGAAGAGAGAGAAGAGGGATGGGGATTAGGAGGAAGAGGGAAGGGTAGGATAAGGAAGAGAAAAAAGGATAGAGAATAAAAAGGGAAGGGAAAAGAGAAGAAGAAGAGGGACGGGAAAAGAGTAGAAGAGGAGGGAAGGGAAAAGAGATGAGAGGGAGGAGAAAGAAAAGGAAGAGAGAAAGAGGGAGGTATGAGAGGGTGAGGAGAATAAAGTAGGGAAGGTGGAGATACAATAATAATAATAATAACAAGAAAGGGTGAGTGGTGGGGTGAGATATACATGTAGATAGAGCGAGAAAGGAAGGTTAAGGGGGCAATTCACTTTTGTTACATTGGAGTGCCTTGATTCCTCCAAAGAAAACCAAAAGAACAAACAAAATAATGGTGTTCTGTTGCTTGGAATAGTTTAGAGAGGATTCAGTTGCTCCGGATTTACCTACACAAAATTTCTCCCTTAAGATATTGACGGTGCGTAGGAAGGATAAAGTACCCTAGGAAGGAAAAAATGTCTGTCGGTCCTGTTAGTAGGGATGGAACAAAAAGCAAAACAGAAGAGGAAGAAAAAAATATAATAACGATGATGATGATGTTGATGGGGAGACTGTGTGCCATTGAGCTGCAAGGTGAAGAATGAAGGTAACACGAAAGGCCACTCCATCTCACACACACACACACACACACACACACGAAAGGCCACTCCAACACACACACACAAACACACACGCACACACAAACACACACACACACACACACACACACACACACACACGAAAGGCCACTCCAACACACACACACACACACGAAAGGCCACTCCAACACACACACACACACACGAAAGGCCACTCCAACACACACACACACACGAAAGGCCACTCCATCACACACACACACACACACACACACACACACACACACACACACACACACACACACACACAAGGACCATCACGCCATAAACCCATCAAGTCCTCAGTCACTATCCCGTGTGTATAGTGAAGGGACGGACAGAGTTGAGTTGTCAGGGAAATAATTCGTGCAGTATGGGACACGGTAGGTCTGCATGGAGGGTTGGTTGGTTGCACGTGTGTTTTGGTGCCACTCTTAAACAGAATCCATATATTTTATTTTCTAACACGGGAATAACTTAATTTTTTTTCTTTAATTAAGTGAGGATAACCGCGACACGACTTTGGATAGAATTTCACTGTACAGTCGTCGGTAAAAGTCTTGTCGCCACGTCTGCCAAATCATGAACTGCGGTACGTAATTACTTAAAAAAAAACAGAGGAGTTTCATTAATTTGCTCCTGGATATTGTAATTCTATTTGGTGAAGGTGTTTGTTCGATTATTAACCTTGTCTATATAGTTGTATGTTTTCATTGTTGTATGCTTCAAGGAGTGCTCATTGAGGCGACAGGAAATTTGCTGTATAGACTATACTGTACATACAGTCGCGGTCAAAAATAATCATCCATATAGGAGTAACTCACGTAAGGGTTTGACAGCTTCCCTCTGTTCCTTAGATGATAAACTTTCCAATAAATAGGTTAACTACCATCTTTTAATTTAATACAAGCAGCTACGCACTACTCAAAACAATAACATCATATGTGAACGTGAAAACATTAGACAGTAAATTGTTTGAGATACCCTCATATGTGGATGATTATTATTGACCGCGACTGTACATCCCTCGCCGTCAACAAACCACTAGTACGGTGTCATTGCTCTGAAACTTTCCTTAACCATAGAGTGAAAGCATCTAAACAACAAACATCAACAACAAGAAGTCTACACCATAATATACTTCCTGATTTCAAAACCCACAAAGAAGGGAGAGATTAACACACCACTGATACCCCAGAGTAAAGTACAAGTAAAATTATAACAGTACCATACCTCAAGTAACACCATGCAGGGGAGGAACTGTAATGGTAACCTGATTTAATATTGTGGCAGCGTATCCTTAGACAGACTCAAAATTACAGTGTGGGGGAGATGAGTTAAAGAGGGGGTATTTACTACACTTTGGGTAAATCTGGAGCAATTGATTCCTCTAAACTATTCCCAGCAAACAGGCCACCATTATTTTTGTTAATCTGGTTCTTCTGTTTCCTGGCATACTTTAGAGGAATCAAGGCACTCCAATGTACCAAAAGTATACTCTCCCCTTACCTATATAGACTGAAAAGTAAATGATGGTAAACAGTGGAGGGAATGGTAGAGGCAGTGCGACCCCCTCCCCTTGCCCTTCCCTCTCCCCTTCCCTCTCCCCCTCCCCCTCCCCCTCCCCCTCCCTCATGCACGTGCCTAGCTAAGCTCATAGAAATAAAAACATGTGTATTACGATTATTTAGTGGCCTTGTGTACGTAAGCCTGGTTAGTTGGTTGGTTGGTTGGTCTCTTTCTCTCCATCTGCGTTATATGGGTCTTCGGATTGGTTTGTGTTATTCCTTGTGTGGCTTCTGTCGCGTCGCTGCCAGGCCTCTCCCTCCCCACCCACCCATCTCCTAACACCACATACACAGACACCTCCCCCCCCCCCTTGAGGCCTACCTATCTCCCTCTCCCCCCTCCAACTTCTTCTTCCCCCCCCCCGCCCCTCAGGCCCGTCTCACTTCCTCCTTCAGGCCTCTTTACTATAACACACACACACACACACACTCTTCTCCTTTCTCCTCTTCTCTAGGTCTCTTTCCCTCCATGCATCCTTTCCATTCTTCCTTCAAGCTTGCCATTCCTCATCACTCTCAATCCTTTTCCCTTTATTCTATTCCAATCCCTTCTCTCTGTCCCTCCCTCCCTCCAGCTGTCCTTACATATACACAACAACCCCCTTGGAGCAAACTACCTTAAATGGTCATAAGTGTCTGGAATTATTTTGCTTCTTATGTGTGAACAGAGGCAAAGAAACGCTACGCTTACTGATATTACACCGTTTGTTGTTGTAAGCATCATCTTGGCTTTATATCATTAACTATTGTGTGTTGCATAAGAGATGGAGATATTCGCTTGGCTAATTATTATTCCCAACTATTTATGTAAGTGATGTAGATTTTATTGGTTGCACTAGAATCTACTTTGTAAAGAAGAAAGTGTTTTATAATTCCAGTATATAGTGCCAAAATAAGAGTATATACATAGACTCTTGATGGCTGCTGCAACAAGAATTTTATATACTGTATATATTTTTTTTACATAATAGACTTGTTCTCGACTTTTGGTCATAGTTACGATAGAGACCGATGATATGCACACTTGGAAAACATGTCAAGTGCTTCTTCTGTGACACATTAATACAAAATACAGATGTTATAAGTCTGTGATGAGTAGATTCGTACTCCTTCCAAGACTCTCTCCTCGTGCCTTTACAATTAAATCTTCTCGTTCACAATCTGACAGAAGAGGATCAGGATTTTGGTGTGTGGTGTCCGTTTAAGGAAAGCTTTGAATGAGGGAGGTGCCACAAGTTTGAGCTCATCTTATTAGTCCAATCTTGGTAAACACGGGCGTCAGAGGCTTAGCTTAGGCTTGCCATGAACCAGATTTTTACCAAAGGTGATGTTAAGGTGGCTAATCTGTCTTGGGTGAGTTGGAGGGCTACTGAGAGAGAGAGAGAGAGAGAGAGAGTGAGAGAGTGAGAGAGTGTGTGTGTGTGTGTGTGTGTGTGTGTGTCAGGGTATAGAGAGTCTGTATAGCAGCACAGTTTGGAGAATTCTATAGCCTTCCAGTTCACCAACCAACAAGAGAGAGAGAGAGAGTGTTATAGATGGAGATAGAAATAAAAAGATTAGTATATTACGAGGATGGTGTTAGGGAGTACCACATAAATACCGCTATACTTGTACAGGGATTGAGGGTCGTCGAGTTGTACAGTATAGGTGTCATTAGTTTGGAACCTTAACCACACAACAATTTCTTCACCACTCTCGCGTTCCTTTGTGCATTCGGGACTTTTTCGGGTGTTGTGTGGTGCGTTTCTCTTTCTCGCCCCCCGTCTCGTCTGCCCCCCCCCCCCCCTCCTCCTCCTTGGGGCCACCTTTTGTGCATTCTGCGGCCTGACCTTTTACTCCCACTAGAAACCCTAAGAGCAGTGTTGCCATGTTAGCTCATTATTATTATTATTATTATTTGTATTTGTATTTTTATTTTTGTTGCTGTTATGGTTGTTATTATTATTATTATTATTATTATTATTATTATTATTATAATAGCCCTGAGACACAAAGCTGGGAGAAAATGCAAGCATTCTGTCAATCCGAGGACCCCAACCCCATTATTATTATTTTTATTATTATTATTATTATTATTATTATTATTATTAATTGTTTTTCTATGTTAGTAAGGACATTTTAGAGGAGAAATACACGTGTGTAGTAATAAATCCCGTCCGTACAAGCATAAGTCTATGAGTATTCAGTCTCCAAAATAAAAGTACTGAAGGAAAGATTACAGCATCACCCGTAGAAAAACAATATGAACTGGTACGATATCTGAGGGTGCTACTAAATTATTTTGTAGCACCCGAGAGAAAGTTTGGAAGGGGAGTTTGTGATGGTATGATTTGTGGAGTGTAGCTAGCTGAGTCATTCTAGTTGGGGTCTGGGTGGTGTGGGTGGTGTAGGAGACTGTAAATAAAGTGTGTATGTGTGTGTGTGTGTGTAGAGGTGGTGGAATAATGAGATGTGTGTAGTGGCAGAGCAATTGTGTGTGTGTGTGTGTGTGTGTGTGTGTAGTGAAGTGACAGGGCCAACAAGATCTCTCAGCCATTCACACAAAAAGATGAAAAGCTGATCAACACAAAACTACAAAGGGACGGACGGGAAGTGTGTTGTGGAGGAAGGGGGGTTTGGAGAGGGAGAAGACAAGGGAGGGAAGAGAAAGGGAAGAATAGGAAGGAGGGTGTCTGGGAATGAGGAATAAAAAATGAGAGAAGGAAAAGTGAGACATGGACGAGGAAGAGGGAGGGGAAGATAGAGATGATAATGAGGAGGAGGAGGAAGAAGGGGAAGAGAACGAGAAAGGTGAAGCAGAAAAAGATAAAGGAGGGGAAGAGAAAGAGAGGAAGGGTAGATGATGATGAAAAGAAAGATAATGAGGGTTAGAAAAACGGAGAGAAGATAGGACAACAGAAATGAAAGAGGACGAGGGTAAGGTTATGGAAGAGGAAGAGCAGAAATGAAGGAGTTGCATGGTGAGGGAAGAGGAAGGGAGGGAGGGAAGGTAGGTAGGTGGGTGGGTGGATGGGTTGTTGCATGGATGGGCGTGGCTGGAGAAGGGAAGGGAAGGGAAGGGAGGTGGGTCGTCTTTGTAAGATTTCACTCGAGTGCAGGAGAGGAAGAGAAAGAGAGACAGGGAGGGAGGGAGAGTGACACACACACACACACACACACACAGGGAGGGACTGGGGGAGACACACACACACACACACACACAGGGAGGGACTGAGGGGTTGCTGGCTGGGAGGAACGCCAAAGGGCCCTCAGTGTACGGTATAGAGGAGTGTGGTGCTGTTGGAGACTAGGGACTGTCATCGTTTACAGTGGTTGTTATTTTTTTTTTATATATATATATATCCCTGCCATAATGTTGCTGTGGTTTGTGGTGATTTTTGTGGCTGCTGTGATGTATATGTTGTTGTTGTTGTTGTCGTCTTGCGTTCTGTGCCTGGTGTAATAATTCTTGTTGTGGATGTTATGTGATGTGATGAGGGGGTCACTTGTGGTGTGTGGTGAATTGGATGTCATTGATTCCTCCAAACTGTATCACAAAACAGGTTCCTCTTTTGATACCTGCTGTTGTGTGGCATAGTTTGCAGTAACCAGTAGCATTAAGTTTAGTTTCACAATTATGTCCACCGTTGAGGGTTTACCACGCTACCATCTGTTTCCTTGGGTGAGATTATTCGTTCATTAGATCATGTTTGTTCCTTAACCCTAATAAGAAAACAGGTAGTGGGACGCCGGATGGAAAACACGATACCTGTAGTTCATGCACCTGTACAGATTTGGATACTCACTCACTCACTCAATCACTCACTCACTCACACACACACACACACACACACACACACACACATGCCGTATGGTCGGTGAGGTTCCCGTCGTGACTGGCAACTGGTACAGAACCCTAATTTGGCGACCCTGAGATTTGTATATAGATAATCCCTTTTTCTATCAGGCATCTAGTGTTTCTCTCATATCCTTAAGGGGTTGCACACACCCCAAAACCCCCACAAGGTTGTCCCCTACTCCCGTACCCCCCTAATCTCCCCCAAGCCTGTCCCCCTATTCCCGCACCCCCTTAAACCGTATTCAGAACGTATTGTTGTAGTAACGCGAGATATATAGAGTTTTTACACGGTCGGAAACTCAGGTGATAATTTACTGTACACAACAACGGAGACGCTTGATGGAACTACCGGTATGCACAGATTTCTTACCCTGGACAATTAAGATGACGCACGGTACAGTTTGTTTATTCAGCGGTGTATATATATCATTGAGAGAGATACTAGATTGATAAGCTTAGAAACACATGATATTTTTACGCTCTGTGACCTTTAGCATGCATGGTTTTCACTTAATTAACCATATTGCATAACAAGAACCATTACGTTATATAACACTTGACCTAAACTATGACACTGTACGATACTTGATAGGACCTATAAACACCACAACACAACACACTGCCTCTAACACACACACACACACACACACACACACAAACAATTACACACACACACACACACACACAAACAATTACACACACACACACACACACACATACAATTACACACACACACACATACACAATTACACAAACTATACGCCTTCAGTATCACATCCCGCCCCACACCCTGCCTTGAGTTGCCAAGTGATTATCCTGTTAGTGAGGGAGGGAGTGCTTGTGCTGCGTAGTGGCCCACTGACGAACCTCCCCTACTGATGGTGGTGGTGGTGATGATGGTGGTGGTAGGAGGAGCAGTAGCAGTAGTAGTGGTGATGGTGTGATGTGTTTTTTGTGTTGAGGTGTGATGTGTTGTGTGTGGTTTGAGATAATATGTATGTGGAGGTTGTAGGAAGAGTCTAACCAAGGTGATGTGTGGGTGGTTGTAGTGGTGGTATGTGTGTGAAGTGTAGGGGTGGAAATATAGAGAGTAAATGCCTATAGACTGATATGAGGGTTGCAGTTTAGATGTGCTTCATAACATAAGAAAAGCCATGACACACAAGCCAGTTCCCGCATACAGTCCCAGTGAAAGAAAGAAATGAAGGCCAACCAGGGATAGCGATCAATCAGAAGACGTGCAGTGACCACCGACTCGTTCCTCCTCTATGTTCCTCTTCTTCTACGTCATTCCTCTAGTTGATGACGTAAATGGCAGTGACGTAAAACAAGGAGGTATGCAGGCACTGGGGGGGGGGGATGGGGTTGTATGAGGGAAGAGAGGATGGGATTATTTAAGCAAAGGGTAGGGGGAATAGAGGGAGGGGTACTTAGGCCTGGTAGGGTACACGAGTTGGGGTCGATTGCATAAGGGATGGTGTACGTGTGGGTAGGAGAATATTACCCACAACTTGATAATAGAACCCCAAGACATTAGTGTGTGTGTGTGTGTGTGTGTGTGTGTGTGTGTGTGTGACGCAAGGGAGATTCTAATGGTACTGGAGACCGTTTCTTGATAAGTGTAGCCTGTTTCTATTCAGTTTGTTCACATGACATTGCGGGTGACTGAGTGACATGAAGTAGGTGGGTGGGTGTGGGTTGGTGTTGTGGCAGTGTGGGTGGAAGAGTGTCGGAGGAGGTAATGTCAGTGTGGGTGGAAGGGTGTAGTGCCAGTAAACGTAGGTTGTGAGTGGGTGTGGAAGAGTTTACGTAGTGGCAGTGTAGGTGGATGGGTGTGGGTCGGTGTTGTGGTAGTGTGGGTGGAAGGGTGTAGTGCCAGTATACGTAGGTTGTGAGTGGGTGGCGTGGGTGTGGAAGAGTGTACGTAGTGGCAGTGTAGGTGGAGGGGTGTGGAGGGGTAGGGTGCAGTTAGTGCCAGCCAATGTAGGTGGTTGGGTGGCACTGGTGGCAGTCAGATCTCCGTGACAGTGCCAGGCTGGGAGGGTCAGCGAACGGACCGAACCGACATCCCTCCCAACAAGCAGCTAGTGTCTGTGTGTATGTGTGTGTGCCAGCGGACTTTTAGCTAACTCACTCACTCGCTCGCTCTCTTCCCGGAACTTCACCTCAGTGCCTGGCCGCTCTAGTATAGTATTGTTGTGTTCCTCGCGACTCGTGCCACGCTACCGCTGCGCCGCTCTCATTCCTCAAGTCTGTTGTGTTGTTATTCTCGCGTCTCTCAGTGTATGTGTGTTGACCTACCTGTTTGACCGTGTTGTGTTGCGATGTGTTGCCGTCATTCTCGCATTCCTGTGCTCTTGTGATTCTGTGTGTGTTGACATATTCCCCTACACGTCTATTTACCCCACTCATGTTCTGATGACTATCGAGTTCTTCCATGCGTTGGCCCAGCACCGACCTCAATGTTTACCTTCGTTGTTGTGGTGTAATGTGTTGGTTGTTGTGTAAAGTGGGGTGGAGGAGGTTTCTATTTTTCTGTGTTGGATTTGTTGTTATTATGGTCACAGAGGAACGCAATACTGTGCTCGAGTTAGTGACGAAGCAAAACCTGTGAAGAAAGGAGCACTTGATTTTTTTAACGTGGTTAGTACTATAAGAAAATACAGTCGTCTACAAGACTTTTATTTTCTCTCAGTTAGTGTTATATTACGCGGATTATATTCATTTGAAGAACAGAGAAGAGTACGGTATAGAGTTTTGCTTATACAACTCCTAAGTGATAGATAAACCCCATTACAAGTTCAAGGCTTCTTCATAAACAGAGCTAAGAAAGACCAGGTGTATAGGCCTAATTTAAAGTTGTGCCAAGTGTTACAGATTATTAACTTTTTTTTAAACATAGCTTTCATTTTGTCATATTATAAACCACCTGGTGTTAGTCCAAGCATAATTATTAACTAAGAGAACATGGGTGTACAATCCTTCAGTCGCTTTTTTGTCTGTATTATACTTGGTCGAGAAAAATAGACAAACATAAGGTTGATGGGAGATATTTGATGTTAAGGACCCTGTGATTGTGGATGGAAACTGGAGGCTTCTGATTCCTTCTGACACTACCACGAAACACACTCCATCCATATAGGTGGTGTTACGTGGCAATGTTTGAAGGACTCATTTACCTCCAATTTTCTGACTGCATCACAGGGTCCCTTAAGAGTTTGTTTGTGTGTGGTGGGAGGAGTCAGGTGTCTTAATGTTGGTGGTGGTGGTGATGGTAAGGGAACTGGTTTGGTGAATGGTGTTGCTATGACAGACAGTTCAGGGACCTTGTTTGCCTCAGGTGGTCGTGGTGGTGGTGGTGGTAATATGGGGTACTACACACACACACACACACCGCGAGTGTTATGTATACTAGAAAGTCGAACAGAAACCTTTTATCTTTTATATTCAAGCCTTCGAGTACACACACACACACACACACACACACACACACACACACACACCGACTAGCTAGAGTCTGGTAGAGTAGGCTGAGAATTACATAACCAAGGCAATTCGTCTCATATTGCAAGTTAGGTAAGATCTCGTATCTCCTTCCCTCCCTCCCCTCTTTCCTCATTTGTCTTTCCTCTCTTCTCGTCTCTTTTCTTTTCCACCTCTCCTTGAAGGCCATCTATTTCTCCACACACCCTTTCCCCAATTCTTAAGCCTAAAGAGATATACCTAGACTAACACCAGACGATTGTGTGTGCCTCAATAAAATCAATATAGTCAGACCAGCAATATAAAGAGCCACAATTATAGTATGACACACTATATAATATTATGCCTTCAGTGTGGGAAATATAGTCATAATATTGAATCTCAGTGTTTATCCCACTTTATCGTGTGTGGGTTTTAATTTGACTCACTTTGCATTCTCTCTGCTCCATCCTGTCTGTCCTTCCTCCCCATACATACATAATTATATACACACAAGCAGAACCCCTGTCTGTCCTTCACACTTGACTGCCTCTCCTCTCCTCTCCTCTCCTCTCCTGTCCTACACGCTACATCGCCCCCTTTCATACACTTACCCATTCCCCAAGGCACCCATTCCATACCCAGTGTTTTTTCTCTCATAACTTATTATACCTTGAAGTTCCCTCGTCCTATTCTGTATCATCTGTTGTCTATTACTGTACACCCGCTCTCTATAATTGTACCCTCTCTCCCCTACTATACTTAACACCTCCTTTCCCATACTCTTGTACACCTTCTTTCCTCTGCTCCTGTACACCTTTCTCTCCCCTACTCTTGTACACACTCTCTCACCTAATTGTACACACCCATTCTCACCTACAGTACACCATCTCTAAACAATTGTACACATTTCGTTCCCTTACTTTACAATACATACTCCTCTTCTCCCCAGCTGTTCATCCTCCCTCCGAAGCCATATATACACTCTCTCTCTTTTTATACATCTTCCCTTCCGAGCTACCACAGTACACCCTCATTCCTCTAACCTTGCTCCTCCTCCTCTTCACCCTGTAATCACCCCTGCCACATTTCCAACACGCTTACAGTCCCACTAACGTCCCCTCCAATCGCCCCTCTACAATCTAAGGGGATAGATAATACACCTTTGGTTCCCTGGAGTGCCTTGATTCCTCCCATGCAAATATACCAGGAAACAAGACCAGATTAACAAAAATAAGTGTCTCGTTGCTTGGAATAGTTTGGAGGTATCAGTTGCTCCACATTTACCAGCACTGACTGTACTACACACGTCTGGACCCCCTTAACCTTGGCCGATCTGTGCGGGATAAGACACACACTCACTCAGGAAGCACGCAGCAGTCGTCAGGCCTGTAAGAGTGAATAACGAGGGCATGCATGGCTGGCAGTGGAAGGGGATGGGGGGCGGGTTTTGGTAGTTGAGTAGTTAGTGGTCTGGTTAGGTAGCTGGTGAGTGCATGGGTATGGTTGTGTATGGTTGTGTGAGTGTAATGGTAGTTGAGGTGGGTGGGTATGGTTGTGTGGTTGTGGGTGTAATGGTAGTTGAGTAGTATGTCTGGTAGTTGAGGTGGGTGGGTATGGTTGTGTGGTTGTGGGTGTAATGGTAGTTGAGTAGTATGTCTGGTAGTTGAGGTGGGTGGGTATGGTTGTGTGGTTGTAGGTGTAATGGTTGTTGAGTAGTTAGTTTGGTAGCTATGGTTTGTCAGGTAGTTGAGGTGGATGGGTGGCTATGGTTGTGTGGTTGTAGGTGTAATGGTTGTTGAGTAGTGGTTTGTTTGGTAGTTGATGTAGGTGGGTGGGTTATGTGGGGTTGGCTGCTATGGTGGTTGGTTGGTTGTGGTAGTTGAGTAGTTTGTCTGGTAGTTGTGGTGGTAGGTAGGAAGGTATGGTTATGTGTGGTTGGTAGTCATGGTGGTTGGTTGTGGTGGTGACGGCGCTGGTGTGGAATATCATACTCACTTCATTCAGATATTCTAGCATAAAAGTCAATGCCTCCACCTCCCCCTCCCCTCCCCTTCCCCTTCCCCTCCCCCTCCCCTCCCCTCTCCCCTCCCCTCCCCTCCCTTCCCTTCCTTTCCCTTCCCTTCCCTTTCCCTTCCCTTCCCTTCCTTCCCTTCCCTTCCCTTCCCTTCCCTTCCCTCCCTTCCCTTCCCTTCCCTTCCCTTCCCCCCCCCCCCCACACACACACACCACACACACACACAAAAGCTTACAACCATACCCTTCACACAGCCCTCGCCTCCCCGAACCAGTTCTCTCAGGAAAAAAAAACAAGAGGAATGAATACACACACACACACACACACACACACACACAAAACAACCTAGCGACCTGAATCTCCAGCTGTCATTACCACGTCATCCTACACACTGAGTGTGAATAGAACCAAAACAGACCAATACAGCTTTGATAAACATTCGTACAGACAGAGGCATTGATTCTGTATCACCTTCCAATAAAAATAATAATAACAATGAAGCTGGAAGGTATTTATTTTTATTTTTATTATTATTTTTTTCTCTCAGTAATTTGGGTACATAAGATTTACTCAACTGATTGTTTATTTTTTCTGATGCAGGACTTTTGATCGTGTTTGTACTTTGTCTGTGTCCTGGCATATAGTATACATAGTAGTTTGGGGGAACCTGTATCCCTCCTTGAGAAATGGATGTTGTTGGTTATACAATGGGTGGGGTGGGAAGATTGTTGTGGTGGTTGTTGTTGTTTACGTAAGGTGTGTGAACTCTTTCAACTGCACCTCGTTGTTGTGTTGCATAACCACTTGTACCTTATTGTTACTGCTCTCTCTCTCTCTCTCTCTCTCTCTCTCACTCTCTCTCTCTCTCTCTCTCTCTCTCTCTCTCTCTCTCTCTCTCTCTCTCTCTCTCTCTCTCTCTCCTCTCTCTCTCTCTCTCTCTCTCTCTCTCTCTTTCGTATGTATATTAGTGTGTGTGGGTGTGTGATATGAGAGACAGGGGGTCCTCTGATGTCATAGAAATATTTAGAAACTTTGCCTTGTGTGTATGTGTGTGTGTGTGGGTGTAGGGGACGGGGGTGCATGTGGGTGTAGAAGACGTCATTTTGGGTGAGAGCTTAAAATACAAAAACGCTCCATGCATACACATTAATACATACCGTACAAACACTACATACGTACAGACATCATACAAACATAGTAACTTGCACAAACGAGGATACAAAGAAAGAAATAAGTGGAAAGTAAAGAAAGGAAACAAAGATAGATAAAGGAAGAAAATAGAGAAGAGAGGGAAGTGGAAGAAAATGAAGAAGAGGAGGAGGGGGTAAATAGATAAAGAAGAGAAGGAGGTGGAAGAAAAATGTGAAAAGAGAGGGAAGTGGAAGTTATCTAGAACTAAGAAAGAAAATAATTATAAATGTAGGGCAGAATGCGAAGGTTGGGTTAGGAAGGAGAGGAGGGGAGGGAGAGTAAGTAAATGGGTAGGAAGGTAGGCAGGCAGGTTGGATGTGTCAGAGATGGAAGTGTGTGTGTGTGTGAGAGAGAGAGAGAAAGAAAGGAAACTGAATATGTTGTAATTGGAAAAGAGAAAATGTGTTGAGAGAGAGAGAGAGAGAGAGAGAGAGAGAGAGCGTGGGAATGAAATTTATTAAGATGTGATGATGATGAACAAGAAGCGTAAAATTAGCAATTAAGAAAGGATGAAACATACAGACAGATAGATAGACAGACTGATAGACAAATATCCAGGTAGACAGACAAATAGACAAGTAGACAGGCAGACAAATAGACAGACAGACACAACAACAGACAGTGATACAGACGTAGGGAAAGTGTGTGTGTGTGTGTGTGTGTGTGTGTGTGTGTGTGTGTGTGTGTGTGTGTGTGTGTGTGTCATCAACAGCTTTCCTCATGTGGCCTCTTAAAGTTTCTCTTTACTAGTGCAACTCAACTCTCAAGCCCGTCTTTCCTCCTTCTCTCCCTCATGCCTCTCCTTTCCTCTCCCTCTCCGCCCTTTCCTTCCTCATGCCTCTCCTTTCCTTCCTCATGCCTCTCTTCCCCTCCTCATGCCTCTCTTCCCCCTCCTCATGCCTCTCCTCCCCTCCTTCCTCTCTCATGCCTCTCCTCCCCTCCTTCCTCTCTCATGCCTCTCCTCCCCTCCTTCCTCTCTCATGCCTCTCCTCCCCTCCTTCCTCTCTCTCCATTGACTCAGTACAGTACAGCAAACTAATTCACTATACAGAGAGATTATTAGTGCATGCGTTCACCACAAGGGGTTGAAATAGGACAGGTGACACTAAGGTTAATGAAGGCAGGGGTGTGTGAGGTTAATGAGCGTGGGGGGGGGGTGTAATGAGGGCAGGGGTGTGTGTGAGGTTAATGTATGAGGTGTGTGTGAGTTTAATGAGGACGAGGCGAAGGGGTGTGTGAAGTTAATGTATGAGGTTAATGAGGGCGGCGGTGGGGTTGTGAGGAGGCCAGCTAGCAGGTTCCGTTGAAATGAGGTCACCTTTGTAATACACACACTGACTCGCCTGTAATACACTGACCTCCTCCCCTCCCTCCCTCCCTTCCAACTCTTCCTCATCTCTCTTGTTTGTCTTCCCCCTTCCACACTGTCTTCTGTCTCCTTCTCCATCTCTTTTATTGTTCACCTTATCTTTTTATTTTCCCTTCCAACCCTTCCTCATCTCTCTCTTGTTTGTCTTCCCCTTCCACACTGTTTCTCATCCTCAGTCTCTCCGTTCCCATCTCTTTTATTCTCCTCTTCATCCTTGTTTCCTTCCTCCCCTCTTTATAATTGTTTTCTTCCTTTCCTACTCCTCTTCATGTTTGTATTCTTCCTTTCCTCTCCTCTTCATTATTGTTTTCTTCCTCCCCTCTTTATAACTGTTTTCTTCCCTTTCTCTCCTTCCACCTCTTTCGTCAGAACACCCAACAGACGAATCGAACAGCTTCTGGGAACGTTATAAAGTATGGGACGAAAAAATGACCCCATCATTACGTGTTGATCCTTCTCTTTTAATATCTGTTGCATGGTTTGTTTTGTTCCCCTTTGTCTCGCTTACTTCCTGTATTTCTGGACCATATGTTTGTCACCCTCTTCCTGTCACTTATTTACTTCCTTCCTTCCTTCCTGTCTGCCTGCCTTTTCCACTCACTCCCCCCCTTGTGTTGCTTTCTATCGTTTCAATCTTTATTATTGCATTTCGTTCTGTCTGTGTCGCCTCTTTCATTTATGTCTTTTTTTTTTTTCCTCTTTTTTTTTTATCGAGGGCTTTTGTATCGTTGCTGACACACACACACACACACACACACACACACACCACACACACACACACACACACACACACACACACACACACACACACACACACACATACTTTAACATACAGAAAACACATAAACACACGTACATAAAAACACACACACACACATACTATACCGCAAGGGACTCAGTAGAAAACGGGTTCATCCATCTCTAAGGCATGACTACAGAGGGACATAATAATAAATAAGACAGACATTGATTTCCAGATGCCAGGAGGGAGTGAGGGAGGGAGGTGCAGGCATAACATTGTAGGTGGGTTCACTGACCTGGCTATACTGAGGGGAGGGGAATGGAAGGAGGGAAGGAAAGACCACCTCAACACATATATACGGTACACACTCATGCATGCACTGAAGGACACACACACATGGCTAGACTATTAGAGATACACATGTACAGATTTACACATGTGACCAGTTGGTGTTTCATAGTCATATACACTGGTGCATACAATAACACACACACACTGACGCATACAGTTACACATACACTGGCGCATTCAGTTACACACACACACACACACACACACTGGCGCATACAGTTACACACACACACACACACACACACACAATCGGTGGTCCGTTATTGATTTTTTTCCCTCTGTTCCGGACCGTAGTGTTTTTTTGTTTTGTTTTTATCTAACTGGAAAAAAATGGAGGCGTTACGTGGATGGCTGTTCACATATTGACCATTTTAAACTGAAGACGAGTGGAATCTTAATGTTGTGGGCGAGTTGTATAAGGGCAGCTACAACTGATTCTTACATACTCTTCCACTTAAAATAATACCTCGGTTCTTGCTTATACGTCAGGGAAGAATGCAGAAGTTCGTAGCTGTTGATAGAGTGACAGAAGATTGATGCCTTATAATTCCTGGACACTGATAAAGACAGACCACCAATGAGAGAATTAAATTTATAGGGAGGTAACCCACTATGAAAAATTAGATAGCACAGATTCCTCCAAACTATGCCAGGAAACAGAATCCCTCTGTATGAGATGTGTTTTTTGGTGACAGATTTTGGAGGGCCACGTATGCTCCAATTTACCCTAACATGGAGGATTAATTTAGTTACTGTGTTGTAGTGGAAGAGGCTATGTATGTATGTATGTATGTATGTATGTATGGGTCGTTACTCTACCTTCCCCCTTCCCCCTGTATGTGGTCGTTTTGGGAGGGTTGCAGAGTAAGGAATGTAGGTTGGTAGGTAAAGGGAAGGGGAGGGATGTAGGTAGGTAGGGAAGTAGAGGGAAGGTATCGATCGTTGGCTTTCAGTAGAATAACAGCGTGGGTTTCGATATTACCTACCACAGTTTAAGAGAAACCAGAAGAAGGAGGAAGAGTAGGAAGAGTAGGAAGAGTGTCTGTCATATCATGCACTTATGGAGGAAGAAAAGAAGAAAAACAAGGAAGTAAAGATAATGGATTCGTGGGAAAGATTAATGATGAACCGGTTTGCACTCCCCACACCTTCTGAAGTGTTGTTTTCATTTCGTGGACAGTCTGCCGAGTCTTGATGGAGATTAAGTGTACGTAAGCAATCATTGTCTTCTGGTCACAATGCACCGTTTTAGAAGTCATAATAGCAATATTGTGTACGAATAGAGCACGTTAGAAAAAGTTAGAAAAAGAAAAATGGTTGTCTTGATGATAGTGGTGTTGATGGTGGTGATGTGTTGTTTAGATTGGTGTTTGTTTGTTTGTTTGTCGATGTTTGTTTGGTGTACGAGTAATTAGAGTTTGTTGCCTTCAAACGAGGTTCAATTCCCGACGTGATCATAAATAATAAAAATAAATCTATTTACATTTTCTTGTTCGTTTTATAATTCTGACGTTTGTGTTTTGTTGTTTTGTGTTCGTTGTATCATTCTGACGTTTTTGTGTTCGTATAAATTCCAACACTTGTGTTTTTATGTTCGTTGTATCATTCTGACCTTTGTGTTTCTCGTTGTTTAGTAAGTGGTATCGATATTTACAGCCGGTTTGATGTCCCTTAGAAAATATGATGAAGATGAAAATAATATAGACATTGTTGAGTGTTTACCTAACTGTGGAAATACAGTAATCTATCTAGTCGTATACCCTACCCACCCTACCTTATATACCCCATCACCATGCCCCCCCTACAATCGCCTGAGGGTGGCAGATGAAGGGTATGAGAGCGACTACTCCAGGAGGAAGTTCTACCCTATCCTCTGCCGTAAGTCATTAAGTAAAAACGGCAGACTATTTAGGAAGGGGAAATAATAATAATAATAAACATATGATTGGTGTATTGGAGCACCTTAATTCCTCCAAAGTATACCAGGAAACAAGGCTTGATTAGCTAAAATAATGGTGGCCTTTTGTTGCCTGGAGTAGTTTGGAGGATTCAACAGTTGCTCCATATTTGCCAACACAACGACTGACTTTACAAGAGTTAGCCATAAAAGAAAACAAACAAGGATCATTTTCCTTAGTGGGTGTTAGTAACCGTTTTCTCTATGGGAGTTTTATGAATAACTTGTTAAAATATTGTCTAGGTAAGGGAAAATAATGCGTAAAAATATCATAATTATGTTGTGATGTTCCCAGTATTGATAATCATGCATGTGTATTTTTTTTCTGTACTGTAGGTAGATATTAACAGTACCTATTGTTCTTCTATACTTCCGCAAGTGTAGGTAAAAATTTATAATAGTCCTTTTATTTTTGTGCTTCTTCAAGTGTATGTAAAAATTAATCATCTTTTTTTTTTCGTACGTGTGTGTGTGTGTGTGTGTGTGTGTCAATATTAATCCTTTTTTTCTGTGTGTGTGTATGTGTGTCAATATTAATCCTTTTTTTCTTTCTGTGCTTCCTCGTGTAGGTGTGTGTGTGTGTGTCAATATTATTATTATTTTTTTTTTTTTTTTTTTTTTTATAATATTAATCCCTTTTTTTTTTCTGTGTGTGTGTGTGTGTCAATATTAATTCATTTTTCTTTCTGTGCTTCTTCAGGTATCGTGCAGCGGTGGGAAGTACTGCAGGCCCAGGCGGTGGAGAGGCAGCGACACAGCGGCCAGATCCGAGAATTGCAGCGTCAGGTCAAATCCCTCCGTCAGGCACTGGAAGCCCTCACGGAACGAGCCAACCAACTCACTCAGGCCGTGGATGTTGACAATCACGGACAGCTGGCACGCAAGTTGGAGGATGCCAAGGTACGATAATTTGGTGTTGTTTTTCTATTAGTTTGGTGGATGATGAGGTACGATAATTTGGTGTTGTTTTTTTTATTTGGTGGATGATGAGGTACGATAATTTTGTGTTGTTGTTTAATATGATGGATGATGAGGTACGATAGCTAACGGAAGGGATAGATAGGTAAGGGAAGGGATAGATAGGTAAGGGAAGACAATATATAGGTAAGGGAAGGGATAGATAGGTAAGGGAAGACAATATATAGGTAAGGGAAGGGATAGATAGGTAAGGGAAGGGATAGATAGGAAAGACAAGAGATAGGTAAGGGATAGATAGGTAAGGGAAGACAATAGATAGGTTAGGGTAGACAATAGATATGTAAGGGAAGGGATAGATAGGTAAGGGAAGGGATAGATAGGTAAGGAAAGACAATAGATAGGTAAGGGGAAGGGATAGATAGGTAAGGGAAGGGATAGATAGGTAAGGGAAGGGATAGATAGGTAAGGGAAGGGATAGATATGTAAGGGAAGGGATAGATAGGTAAGGGAAGACAATAGATATGTAAGGGAAGGGATAGATAGGTAAGGGAAGGGATAGATAGGTAAGGGAAGGGATAGATAGGTAAGGCAAGGGAAGGGATAGATAGGTAAGGGATAGATAGGACCAGCCAGCCAGTCAGTGGAGCGTGCAGAACACCTTATGTGGTAATTATATACCTGTGGAGTCGACCATCTTCTACCACCTGGACCAATTTATCGACGTGACAGGCGGTGGTTGGGCCAGGGCAGGGCAGGACAGGCGGTGTTTGGTTAGGGCAGGACAGGGCAGGGCAGGAGGTGTTTGTTTAGGGCAGGGCAGGGCAGGAGGTGTTTGGTTAGGGCAGGGCAGGACAGGTGGTGGTTGGTTAGGGCAGGGCAGGGCAGGAGGTGGTTGGTTAAGGCAGGCCAGGGCAGGGCAGGAGGTGGTTGGGCCAGGGCAGGGCAGGGCAAGGCAGGGCACACACCATCACCTTTACCTGTTGTGTATTTAACTTCATCGATCCAGGATTTGGTCTGAGGCAATCGGTTGTGTTGCTTGTTAGTTGAATTGGTAGGGTGGTTGAGTTGATCGGGGAAGTTTGATTTAATTGAGGGGTCGAGTTGGTAGGGTGGTTGAATTGTTTTGGGTAGTGAAGCAGGTATGGAAGGTTGAGGGGTTGGTTGGATGGTTTTGGTGGGGTAATGGTGTAGATGGGAAAGGTGTGTTAAGTTGAGGAATAGTGTAGATGGGAAAGGTGTGTTAAGTTGAGGAATAGTGTATAGATGGGAATGGTGTGTTAGGTGGGAGATGAGATAGATGGGAAAGGTGTGCT
>JAWQEG010005722.1:0-12500 GCA_033782935.1 Petrolisthes cinctipes
GTATATATCTAGACAGGCCTACATAAGATATAGAGGGAGAGGGATAAAAATTTTGAGTATACTCGACGAAAGTTTTTCAATTAAATCTTTGGATACATGCTAAATTTCACGATGAGTTGGTGCATATGAGCTGGTGGAAATCGGGTACAGATTTACTTGATTCAATCTGGACAATGGGTCGGTAAAGGTTAAAGAGAAGCGTAGGTACAAAAATGATCACAAAAGATAACAGAACACATTGTCTGTTTACCAAAAATATCCTTTAGGAACTTTGGGAGACCGTAATGGCAAGAATGAGCGAACTTAATGAAGATTATCTAAAATAGGACGAATGGCCAGGATGTTACCGAATTAAGATGTTATTAGAAATTTTCAAACCATCACTTGTACTCTAAGGTGGTGTTGTCTCTCAGGATGTTGTGGAGGAATCAGTCACTTCTTCATGTGCCAAAAAATGTGATTACCTCCTAAATAGAGTAACGTAACTGAGGAGGAGAAGCTTTAAAATATCAATCTTCTCCAACATCACTTCTCTTTCCCCTGGTGGCCAACTCAAGTAATTAATAAAGTTTGGGTGGTGGTATCCTTTTCGACTGAATCATCTGCATACTGCTACACGCTCAAGTTTGGCTGCTGCTTCACACGCACACACGCATACGTACATACTCACATGTACACACACATCTTTATACACACACATAGATACGTGTGCTAATTCTCACATGTACACACACATCTATACTGTAGCACACAGTCTTTGCACATTATACATACATATTCCCATGCACACCCCCACATATATATATATATATATATATATATATAGATATATATATATATATATATATATATATATACTATATATATATATATATATAGTATATATATATATATATATATATATATATATATATATAGATATATATATACAGTATATTTATACATACTGTCGCCTTCACACCCACCCTACAGTCACAGGTGCCAAGCAAACAAAATATTGACGGTAAGAGTTAAATTTTGTTGTGATGGTAACCTTTTTCTCCAGACCTTGAACTGCTGAGCAATACAACTTTTATTCTTGTTACTTATACCTTGATATAATCGTATATTGAGTCTAAGTAAAGTCCCTCAGGAGCCTGTGTTTCGTCATCAATAAACAAATATTACTAATACTACTGTAATAATGAATATAATTGATTATTATAATTTGTATCATCATCATCATTATTGTGATAATTCTGCTGACATAATGAAATTCTCTTCGCAGTACGAAAGACTTTCAGTACCAGTAAATCAAATATTTTGACTCACCAAGATTAATACAAAAATAATGTAGAGGGAAGAAGCGATAAACTCTACGGTCGATGCAACCCGCGTTTCAAATGTAACTTAATGCTGCTATAATTCTCTCTTAATATAAACAAATTATAATACCCACAGAACGACTCGTATCGGTCCACCAACCTACCTGATTATTAATGTAGATATTGATGTTTTCTAAGCGTAATAATGAACAAGAATATATTTATATATTTCCCGTAGTGACATAATGATGAGGAATGAACAGTCGTGTGAATGCTTTCGAGAAACAACATCGCAATTAAATGTGGGTGTCATAGTTATTCATTAGCGTTGGGAAAAATGAAGCAGACAATGTAGAGAATGGTTGAGGTTAGTGTAAATATTGGGAATGTCTGTAGTGAATGAACCTTTCAACATAATGGTACGTTGGTAAGTGTACAAATGTTTTAATAAATCATCAGCGTAATTGAGTGTGAATTCTGCAGTGGGATATCAATACAAGGTGTGCGTGTTGGTGGTGAAAATTACCAGCAAATGTGAGTGTGGTTGTTGAAGTTATATATGGAGGCTCTAGTAGATGGTTAGTGGAGTGAGTTGTCAAGGTAGATGTGTGTGATTTGTTGAAGATATATAGAGATGCTTTGGTAGTAAATTGTCAAGGTAAGTAAGTGTGTGTGATTGCTGAAGTTAGATACGGACGTTTTGGTAGTAAATTGTCAAGGTAAATGTGTCTGTGATTTGTTGAAGATATATAGAGAAGCTTTGGTAGTAAATTGTCAAGGTAAGTAAGTGTGTGTGATTGTTGAAGTTATATATATACGCTTTGGTTGTAAATTGTCAAGGTAGATGTGTGTGATTGTTGAAGATATATATATGGACGTTTTGGTAGTGAATTGTCAAGGTAAGTAAGTAAGTATATGTGATTGCTGAAGTTATATATATATGGACGCTTTGGTAGTGAATTGTCAAGGTAGATGTGTGTGATTGTTGAAGATATATATAGACGCTTTGGTAGTAAATTGTCAGTGTAAGCGTGAATGTTGCAATAAGATAACGTGAGTGCATGTGGATGAGGTAAGCTACGAGTTATCATGGTGAGTGCTGGGTGCTGAGGGAAGAGGGAGAGGAAGGCAGTCAGTCTCATGAGGGTCGTTGAGTATGTGAGAGCAATATCATACAACTCACACAGCACCTCGCCTTGTCCTGTGAGTATGGATATAAGATCTGCACCAGACAGCCAAGCATCCCACAGTAAGGGTTCAAGCAACTGTTTAATATTTTTTTATTATTATTATTATTATTATTTTTTTTTTTCTACTAAGGAAGATGAGAACTAAAACCAAGAAGAACGTCAATGTCCTCTAATATGGAAAAATATTAAATTAATCATCTGATCCTTTGAATACTTTTGTCAACAGTGCATCAGGACAGGAACTGACGTGACTTATACTTATCAAATACTACAAAACGTTTCACCTCAAACAGCATTAAGACGAATCTTCCCTTTATATTTCTCCGTGGTCATTAGAGTGCATTTACTCTTTCTTTATATATATATATATATATATAGTATATATATATATATATATATATATATATATATATATATATATATATATATATATATATATATATATATATATATATATATATATATATATATATATATATATATATATGCCTGAGCAGTGTCTGGTGTTGTGAATGCTTTTGTTTTATGTATTTAGTCGGTCATACATAACAGAATTTTTAGAATGCCCCCTCGTACCTTGTGATATATGACAACAGCTCTCTTGCCAGCAACGCTTTGAAAACAACAATATAGAATAAAATCTGGCACCATTACACTGATATGGATTCAGGCGACCAGGGCTAAAGTTGTGGCATTATCCCTACAGACACAAAGACGAGAACGAAATTGAGAAATATAACCCTTGTGAAGAAGATGATAATATCAGGTTTTATATAATAATCTTCCTCAGATACAAGCTGCTCCAAAACACACACACACACACACACACACACACACACACACACACACACACATAGGCACACACAAACCTCCTCACCACACAATCACACACACACACACACACACACACACACACACACACACACACACATAGACACACACAAACCTCCTCACCACACAATCACACACACACAAAAACACACAAATACACACACACACACACACACACACACACAACACACCACCTCACCACACAATCACACACACATACATCAACCTTCTGTCAACACAATCACATGCAAACCTTTTTCCATCCCTCCACGTGAACCAACCCCGTCATTTTACCACCCTCCTATTTGCGACAGGTACCCGTGTAACCTTAGCCTAATCTCGGGGGGCAGGTGACAGGCCCGTATTACCCGCTAACATCTGGCTCGTATTTCCGTCCCCATCCACTTACCCGGGCTCTTTACTTACATCCGGTAATTTTCTTATAATGAGGAATATATGAGCGAGGGGGATTAGGTCAATTACCCCCGGCGTGTCACATAAAAATAAGGTCAGACGAGGAGGAGGAGGAGGAGGGGAGTGGGAGGGGGTGGGGGAGAGTGGGAGGGGGGGGAGAGTGGGAAGGGGGTAGTATTCGTGGTGCCTCTCCCTTCCCCCGTCCCCTTCCTCGCGTCTCCTGGCTGGCAAATGAACTAACTACCTGGCTACACGTTCATGTTTATGGATATTCTTGGTAGTGTATTTGATGGCAGTAGTATGATATATAATGGTAGTAGTAGTAGTAGTAGTAGTATTAACAAAGCAAGAGAAAAAAAAGTAATATATTTGTTTTATATGATGGCACAAATAGAAAGAGAGAGAAGAGAGATTTTAAGGTCAGAGTCATACAATAAAAGACGAACAAAATATCTAATAACTACTTACACACAAATTCACAAACAAAACACACAAACACACACAAACACACACACACACATATACAAACACAAACACACACACACACACACAAACACACACACACACAAACACACACACAAAATCACACACACACACACAAACAAACACACATACACACACACACACACACAGGCACTCCCTAAATGAACCACAAAAAAGTACTACTAAGAATAATCAACTGGCAGCAAGAACAGCCATCAATGTCGTGCCGAACCTCGTAAACTTCCCCGGCAGTGTTTAATCAAAAGAGTGTGGGACAGTTTTATTCAAGGCACAGTGAGGTAAAGAGTTATGCTTCCCTGGCTAATAATAATGATTGGTGCTTGTGTGTGTATGTGAGATGAGTGAGGAAATGTATAATAGATTGAATGTGTGTGTGTGTGTGTGTGTGTGTGTGTGTGTGTGTGTGTGTGTGTGTGTGTGTGTGTGTGTGTGTGTGTGTGTGTGAGGAAATATTTAATAGGCTCTGTGTGTGTGTGTGAATATATATTTAATAAAGTGTGTATGTGTGTGTGTGTGAGGAAATATTTAATAGAGTGTGTGTGTGTGTGTGTGTAACAGTATAATTTGACAGATAATTGTATATACGATGGGGCGAGTTTAGTTCACTATGTGCATGTGTGTGTGTGTGTGTTATGTGTGGCTTTATGTATGTGTGTATAATTACATCAGGTTCTCGTGTGTGTGTGGTTAGACTTATATCACCAAGCACATGTATTTGCATTCATAAGTGTATATTGACTGACCACCCAAATCTGAAAACCCACGAAACACAATGTCCTATAATTAACAGAATCGATAAACCGTAAACTGAACACATGATTACAGGACGAGGACTTGTAAAATCTCTCTCCTTATCATCACCTAAATGTTTTCCACCAGGATTATCTATAGTGAGCTGTACGCCTCAAAATATACACAGGTAGACAGACTCAAGGTAAATCACACTTAATACCTAGGTGCCTACAGTACAATTATTACATCTGTTCCTAGAATACTCATACGCTTTTATCGCGGGTACACTGGAGAACTTAATGGTAGAAAAATACAGGGCCACGTTACAAATTCTACAACTACAACTACTACTACTATTACTAGTACCACCACCACCACCACCACTACTGCTACTACTACTCATACTACTACTACTACTACTATTATTTCTATTATTACTACTACTACTACTACTAATAATAATAATAGTAATAATAATAATAACTGTCAATTAAATAAGAAATATAATATACAGAAACAAGGAACACCTCATAACAGTCTCAATAACACATGAATCCACAACTACATACCACAACACAACAACAACACCACCAGCATCACAACACTGCTTTCTACTCACGACAAGCGCCCACGTGGATGAGGGTGACATTGGTGGCGGCGGTGCAGGCATGACGCAGGAGGTGACAGCGAGAGGCGTAGGTCATGCCGTCACTGCCACACGCCGGCTGCTGTTCACTCCGGCACCCCGTGGGACACTGGCACTGGCCCCCACGGCACTCACCCCCGTACTGGCACACCACGCCCTCGCAAGCTTCAGCGTCTGCGGCAGGAGAAAAAGGTAGGAGAATTGTTAATAATGATAATAATAATAATAATTACAATAACAATAACAACAATAATAATGATGATGATAGTAATAATAATAATAATAATTATTATTATTATAATAACAATAATAATAATAATAATAAATAATAATGATGATGATGATGGGCTCCAGAAGTTATGTCAAAGTGACGTGTATATTTTCATGATTTGTCGAAGAAGGAGGGAAGTTGGCATGAGTTAGACAGATAGGGAGATATATAAAAAGTTAGCAAAGATGTGAGAGAGAAGTGAAAGGAGAGGGCGAGAAATAAGAGCGAAAACGAGACACACAGTGAGAGAGAGGGAAGGGAAGGGAGAAGGAGAGAGAGAGAGAGAGAGAGAGGCAGGAGAAGTGAGAACGAGGAAGGATGAGAAGGGAGAAGCTATGCATAATGTCAACAGTGAGATGGTGTAGGCGAGCGTCTTGGGTCTCCTGTGTCCCCTTCCCCTCAGCCTGATATCACCGTCCCTCACACCAGCTGCCTCAACACCAACCAACCCAAACACGGCCCCCTCTACTCAACACAGAATACCCTCTCTCTCTCTCTCTACACTCACCGGGATGCCTCCATACAGTCAACACGCGTGCCCCGGGAAACCACAACAAGTTAGGGGTAATCTTAAATGAAAAACAAGCGTCGTCTGTGTAGTGTGGTATCTTTCGGGGAATAAAGAAAAATATACTGTACATAGTTCGCTAACCTATGTTGGTTACCTATATTACACGTCACACAACCTTACAAACCACAACAAGTTAGGGGTAATCTTAAATGAAAAACAAGCGTCGTCTGTCGAGAAATAGGGAAAAAAATATACTGTACATACTTCGCTACCCAAAGTCGGTTACCTAAATTAAATTACACGTCACACGACCTTACAAAACACACCACACATGTTAACTATTCAAAACTTCCAACCTATGACAGGATACAAACAACTTCAGAGTATGAGGTTTGTTTTATTGAACAGTTTGGAATAATCAGCAGCCTAAAATTCACCCACGATATCTAACCAAGCAAAGACCCCTCCCTTAAACAACACAAAAAACGCGACACTGGGGTACACTCACCACCATGCAGCCTAACTGTGTTGATAGTGAGGCAAATGTTTCTGTACGTGTGTGTGTGTGTGTGTGTAAGTAGAAAGAAAATGAGAGGGAAAGGGAAAGAGATTGAGAGAGAATGGGAAAGTGAGAGACACAGAGGAGAGATAACGAGAGTGTGTGTGAGAGAGAAAGCGAGATAAACAGCAAATTGTACAGATAGTGAAGTAAATACACCCACACGGGAAATGACGATGGTGCTGTTGTGTGCCTCGCTGGTGTTTAGGCAAATGAGGTCCGTCCAACGGGGTACCAAATCAGCACTCACACTCTCCCCTTCCCTCCCTTCCTTCCTCCTTCCCTTCCCCCTTCCTTATGGTAGACTCATGTTTGGGGTATGTTAAGTTTTGGTGATTCAGATAAAGTCATACCGGTTATATATATATATATATATATATATATATATATATATATATATATATATATATATATATATATATATATATATATATATATATATATATATATATATATATATATATATATTTATTTATATATATACAGGGTGTATCGCGACGTATATCATTAAATTACACACTGAGATATAAGATATAATTTTGAGTATATTTTGTTCTATAAAGTATGCTGTGTGTGATCTCAGTAAAGTACAATGAATACTGATAAAAACTATTTTAACTTGTGTTGTCAAATGGCGGTGAGCTTCGGAGGGAGTGGAAGCCTAATATTGTTTTCAGACCAAAGAGGCCTTATTTATTTCATCTTAATAAGTTTTATCATGATAGCAATATTTATGTGATGTTCTATAACGTACATTGAATCATATTTTCAATGCAGAGGGATAATACCAGGCCCCTATAAAATATATTCGACGAAATATGATTAATATCTTTTGGAGGTTAGGTAAACTCATCCGACATAATGCTACCTGCAAGCCTGAACATTTCCCTACATTTCACGGATTTTCTTCTTATACAGGCCTGGTATTATCCCTCTGCATTGAAAATATGATTCAATGTATGTTATAGAACATCACATAAATATTGCAATCATGATAAAACTTATTAAGATGAAATAAATAAGGCCTTTTTGGTCTGAAAACAATATTAGGCTTCCACTCCCTCCGAAGCTCACCGCCATTTGACAACACAAGTTAAAATAGTTGTTATCAGCATTCATTGTACTTTACTGAGATCACACACTGCATACTTTATAGAACAAAATATACTTAAAATTATATTTTATATCTCTGGTGTAATTTAATGATATACGTCGCGATACACCATATATATATATATATATATATATATATATCATATATATATATAATATATATATATATATATATATATATATATATATATATATATATATATATATATATATATATATACTATATAATATATATATATAGAGAGAGAGAGAGAGAGATGAAGGGTTCCATAGAGGGAGGGTCAGATTATGATAGGGGGAGGGGGTGCTGCGTGACTAGAGGGCGGGCAGATGGAGCCGACAATGACCAGCCTTGTAAGGAAGGGGTTGAGTGGAGGGGTAGGGGGTAACATTTGTACTCCTCCTCCTTCTCCTCTTATTATTTGCAGGGTAAGTACAGGAAGGGGAGAGTGAGTGGTCAGTAGATTCCCTCAACCATATTGTGTGTGTGTGTGTGTGTGTGTACTAACCAAACGAATAGAGAGGTTATAAAGGGTAGAATTAGAAGGTATACATCTTCCACATGATCACAGTACTACAGGGGTTGATTAGGGTAAAGGATGTATTGGTTGGTATGGAATGAGCTGCTGTGCTGTGAGGGAGGCATCTTGTGTATGGGAAATAATCACAGCAATTGTGAATGTAATATAACCTACTATTATCATTATCAGTATGGAGTTGTTTGCTTATTCTCTCTGTGTCTGGCTCTGTGTCTCTCTCTATTTCGGTCTCCCTCTTTCTCTGTCCGTCTGTGTCTGTCTGTCTGTCTGTCTCTGTCTCGGTTTCCCTCTTTCTCTGTCTGTATGTCTGTTTGTCTGTCTCTATCTCGATCTCAGTCCTCCTCTTTCTCTTCTGTCTGTTTGTCATTCTCTCTGTCTGTCTTCCTGTCTATTTATCTATCGACCTATCTATCAATCTATTTATCTATCTATCTATCTATCACACACACACACACACACACACACACACTTCCTACTTCCGTATCTCCCATCGGACAGGCTGTCATTTCAAATTCTGCGTTTGTTTCATCTCATCCATCCCTCCTCTCCTCCTCTCACCCATCCCTCCTCTCCTCCTCTCCTCCTATCACCCATCCCTCCTCTCCTCCTCTCACCCATCCCTCCTCTCCTCCTCTCAAGTATTCCTCCTCTCCTCCTCTCAAGTATTCCTCCTCTCCTCCTATCACCCATCCCTCCTCTCTTCCTCTCATCCATCCCTTCTCTCCTCCTCCCCTCCTCTCCTCCCCTCAAGTATCCTTCCTCTCCTCCTTTCAAGTATCCCTCCTCTCCTTCTCTCCTCTTCTCCTTCTTTGACTTTTCTTTCCTTCACTTCTCTTCACATAATTCTTCTCCATTTTATTGCTTCTATCTCATTTTACCCATTTTATCTCCACTCGTCCACTTCTTCTACTTCCTCCTCCTTCTCTCTCCCTCTTACTCCTTCTTCAATTTCTCTCCCTTCCTTCCGCATCTACGGTTTCCTTTTCTTTCTTATCTCTTCTTTTTCTCTCTTTCTCTCCAACCTATCTTCCCTTCCCTCTGCCTCTTCCTCCTCCTCTCTCTCTTTCACTACACCCTTCTTCCCTTTCTTCTGCCTCTTCATCCTCCTCTCTCTTTCCAATCATCTTCCTTTCCTCTTCCTCCTTCTCTTTCTTTTTTTCTCTCTCCAATCATCTTCCTTTCCTTTTCCTCCTCCTCTCTCTCTCTCTCTCTCTCTCTCTCTCTCTCTCTCTCTCTCTCTCTCTCTCTCTCTCTCTCTCTCTCTCTCTCTTCTCTCTCTCTCTCTCTCTCTCTCTCTCTCTCCTCCACCCATCTTCCCTTCCTCGGCTGACATACACGTTCTTCCCTCCCTACCCATAATTCTTCTCCTCCATATTGCCTACATCCCTTCTTCCTCTCTTGGCATTCTCCTTTTTTCTTATGTGTCTCTCCCTTTTCTTTCATTCTTGTTCTCTCTATTTATCTGTCTACGTATCTTTCCCTATCTTTATCTACCCATCTATCTATCTAACTATCTCTCATCTAGCTCTCTTGTTCTCTATCTGTATGACTGACTGACTCTCTCTCTCCTCTCTCTCTCTCTCTCTCTCTCTCCTCTCTCTCTCTCTCTCTCTCTCTCTCTCACCAAACACACACCCTTCTACTTCACTCCCCTTCATTTGCCATTCAGAAACAACTCAATATACCAGAGAATAAATACGAAGAGACAGATCAAACCCAAAATGCAAAGTTGGAAGCGAAAACTTGACATATCATCGAAACGAAAGAGTCAAGAAAAATTAATTCGAAAGGGACTTACAAAATATGAAAAATACACACATACGTGGATGCAGAGAGAAGTGTAGATATAAACTAAAATAATACACAGAGAAATACAAGAATAGAGGAATAGGCAACATGAAGATCAAAACTATAATACACAAGGAAGCACACGAATAGAGGAAGTGGCAACATGTAAATAAAAGCTATAATATCACAGAGAAACACAAGAATAGAGAAGTGGCAACGTGAAGATAAACAAACAATTATATATAGTAGACAACGAAACACAGGAAATACAGGAAGAGGCAATACTCCCACAACTGTATAACAATGCAAATGAAGCCCAACCACAACACGGCTTCCCCAGAACGTAAAAAACATAAACCCCGAAGGCAAAGTTACAATGGGTTTGAGTCCAAGGCGCTATATACCTTCTTCCCGGAGACGGTCTAATATTTGCTTGTGTACAGTTGCGGGTAAAATGTTTCATCAGCAGGATTTTTTTTTTTTTTTTTTAATGGGTTGCCTGGAGGTTGAAACAGGGAAGAGTGAAACTGTCATGAAACGTCCCAGGAAAATGATGGAAGATTACAATTATGTAGTTATTGAGTGTTTTAATACTGGTTCTTACATTAGATAGATACACAACTCTAATGTCTGGTTTTCGTTCATTCATTTGATTCAAGACTTTTGTTGTTTTAGATTGTTCATTATAACAAAGGTGGTCGTTTCTGCTCAAGTCACCCTTATATGTACTGAAATCTTGAGTGCGACTGTTCATTGTTTCTCGTCTTACATGTTGAGTGGCGCAGCTCTTCGAAAGCGGCTCGCTGTCTCTACTTTCCATAATTGTAGATTAAGAAATATTATAACTCTTATGACTCCCTTTCTGAATACTCTTTTGTTCAGGGAATGCATATATGCATGTCATTTGCATAGGGAATGAGACGCGTGTGTTCTCCAGACCAGACAGTACAGACATCAGAGTGTATCAGAAAATATATTATACTGTATACAATTCTGTGTAGTGTGTCTGAAAATCCATTATAAATACTGAAGAGAATAGAAGACTTTAAGGGGGTAGTTCACTTTTGCTATATTAGAGTGCCTTGATTCTCCAAAGTATGCCAGGAAACGGGACCAGATGAACAAAAATAATGGTGTTCTGTTGCTTGGAATAGTTTGGAGGAATAATATGCTCCAGATTTACCAACGCAAAATTTCCCCCTTAACAAGAACAAGGTACATCACACTAGGCCTGAAAGACGCTATTGCACACGAGAGGAGATAGAGACTAATAAGAGAGGAGGGGACAACAGGCACCAAGGAAACTGATAGAAGGGATGGGAGACACAGAACATAATTATTATCACAAACTGCCAACCACCTGCACATCCTTCCTTTCACGACACCCATAAACCACTGAACCTTCACTACCCGCTTCCTGCAAAATGAAACGAGTAGTAGGTAAATAAATAGGTGAAAAATAGGCTAAGAATAATACTCAACCAAGTCAGATGAGTTGACGACCACGATCAGTTGTATACAGACATATTCATTTAGCTCATGTTTCAGTGAGGTTTTTATATTGGGTTACATTATAAACTTGTATGGCTATCGAGTTGAACCATCCTTTAATCCATCTATGTATGACCTTTTGCTCTTCCCGTGTGTTTTTGTAGCTTGGTATAATATCTCTCGTGTCATCGTGGGCTCCGTTTATATATCATTTTGTATGTTATTCTGAAAAATCTCTACATGTATATAAATTTTTGTATTTTTTTTTTTTCAGCTTTTCGTCTCTCTGGGATATTGAGAGTTGTGTCTGAATGCTAAATGAAGGGGACTGGAGAGAGAGAGAGAGAGAGAGAGAGAGAGAGAGAGAGGAGAGAGAGAGAGAGAGAGAAACGGTAGGAGGGAAAACTGTGGACTGTAAACAACAAGACTGCATCCATCGCCATCCTTTCCTTCTGCATAACCTCACACGCAAAAATACTCCTTTTCTTCCCCTACCATAAGGCTCAATTTCATCTGTCCTGTATATCCTCACACTGGCCACACAAAAATACTCCTTCTTCCCCCTTCAATAAGTCTCAATTTCATCTGTCCAGTATAACCTCACACT
>JAWQEG010005722.1:17500-25324 GCA_033782935.1 Petrolisthes cinctipes
GTCGTAGTTATCTTTATAGTGGTGTTAGTGGTGTTAGTGGTGGTAGTCATAGTGGTGCATGGTATACCCTCTTAAGTTGTGTGTTGGTTCCTGGCCTAATGACCCTCGTGGAGTTAATTGGGAGGCGTCCGTTTTAACCAAGTGATTGAGGTTCCGCAGAGGCTCACACAACACAGCACAACAAATCGCAGCAGAACAGAACAGAGAACATCATAACATTGCACGCCATGCCACCCGCTACACCACACCAACCTACAACACAGGACAACACAGGATAACACAGAAAAACACAGCACAACACAGCACAACATAGAGCAACACAGGACAACACAGGGGAAAACACAGGACAACACAGGACAACACAGCAAAACATAGAGCAACACAGGACAACACAGGGAAACACAGGACAACACAGGATAACACAGAAAAACACAGGACAACATAGGGTAACACAGGACAACACAGGGAAACACATCATAACACAGGACAACACGCCACGGTTCACCTCATCGCCTCACACCACATCACATTAAACCACTAACACCAAACCACACCAACACCCCACACACCACCACACCACACCATACCACCACTTCACACACCATCAACCACTCCACTTAGACACCATTAAACCACACACCACCACACCACACCATACCACAACTTCACACACCATCAAACCACTCTAATTCAAACACCATTAAACCACTTCACACACCGTCAAACCACTCCACTTCAGACACCATTAAACCACACTACAATACACCACTAAGCTACACCACACCACAGAGTCAAGTCACGACACACAAGACTCCCTTCACGTCTACTGCAGTCACACCCGCAATACACTCTCCATCGGTATAAATCACTGGGTTTCTTTTGAGAGGGGTCACATGATTGTAGAATGTTTAGGGGACAAGTGTGACATGAAGAAAGAACCTTTATTGTACCAGTAGTGAATGACAGATGAATTTACACCGCCCGGGAATATAAATCCTTAGCAAGTCAAAGCACACACACACACACACACACACACACACACACACACACACACACACACACACCACACACACACACACACACACACCCACACATACGCACACACACACACATACACACATCTATCTTAATTAACTCCTGTAACAAACCTTAAGGAAGATACTCAGCTACAGGCAAATTGGAGCCTACTTAACCTTCAAGAGTATGCTACAAAACAATTTTCCTATTCTCATACGTAGATATTTTCTATTCTCACGCACTTTCCCCCCTCTCCCAACGCACTCTCCACTCCCCTCTCCCCCTCCTCCTCCCCCCCCCCCTCTTCACACACTCTCCGCCCACTCTCCCCCCTCGCAATGCACTCTCCGCCCCTCCTTCCTACTCACACACTCCCCACCCCCCTCCTCCCCCGGCCAGATCAAGGCAGCTAACTCTCCTGATTACACTCTCCCTGTCTCTGTTATTAGGCAAATTGGTTCTTTCTAAAAAATGCCTCCTTGGGCCCACGAACCGACCTGGACCAAGTGTGTCAGCTTTGGAAGTCGTGTCGTCAGTCGAGTTTTTCTGTTTTCATTTCCAGGTTGATTATGCCAATTTGTCCCTTTATTACACTGGGTATTTTCAATGGCCTTTTTCGTTCTGCAAATAATAATACTGATACTACTGACAAGACGATGAAGTAACAGAGGCACCTACCTAACCTAATCTAACTTAACCTAACCTAACCTAACCCAACCTTAATTCAAAACTGTCCGAACTCAGCCTTAACAAATCTAACCTAACCTAACCTAATTGATTAAAGTTGACCCAATCTATCCTAAACAAACCCAACTCCATCTAATCTATCTTACCCTACTCTAGCCCAAAAACAAACCCATGGTAATCCTTATAAACTATCCCAAACATAGCACAGATGGAGAGTACGATGTGTGTGTGTGTGTGTGTGTGTGTGTGTGTGTGTGTGTGTGTGTGTGTGTGTAGGTGCGTGACTCGACTAATGGTTTGTCTGATGAAGTGTATGTCAGCTCTCATTACCAACCCACTCCTTTAGAACGGGAGCCACCAATTCCTCCACAAAAAAACACCATGCAACAGCGACCCTTTTCCTCATTCTTAAAATCCGAGGCAACTAATTCCTCGAAAAAAAAAAAAAAAAACACCATGCAACAGCGACCCTTTTCCTCCATTCTTAAAAAGAGGGGCCACCAATTCCTCCAAAATCACACCATGCAATATATATAGTAGGGTGTGTCTGTTTTTTTGAATAATTTGGAGCAATTAGGACACCCCATCTGCCCCCCCCCCCCGCAAAAAAAGAAGAATAAAAAGAAAAATAAACAAATAACAATATAAAAAACACAAAAACAAAATAATAATAATAATAAATATATACAATAAATAAAAACTCTTAGTCCTCCATTAATGCTGATTTGGAATGTTGAATTTTGGGACTGTTTAGATTTAATACCCAGTCCTCCAAACTGGGCTACAAAACAGATTTCCCCACCTGTCTATTGAAGCGAGGTTCTGTTTCCTGGCATAGTTTGGAGGAATCAGTATCCTTCAAAGTCGTGAAATAATATGATGAGGATGAGTTCGTGTCGAGGCTCGGAATGGTAAGTAATTAGAAGGAAGGGAAACGGACGGGTTGGCTGAGTGAGGTAGGAGGATGTAGAGAGAGAGAGAGAGACGAGAGAGGAGAGAGGAGAGAGAGAGAGAGAAGAGAGAGAGAGAGAGATGGTGAGGGTGGTGATGAAGGAAGATTGTGTTGGTGTTGATGGTAGTAGAAGGACGGAACCACACACACACACACTAACTCACTCACTCACTCACTCACACACACACACACACACACACACACACACACACACACACACACACAAAACACGCTCACCCACTAACTCACTCACTCCTCACTTTCTAACTCACTCCTCACTCACTCACAAACTCACTCACCCACAAACTCACACACTCACATCAACAACCTCTTCAAACCTCACCTCCTCTCTAATCTCAGACGGTCTGGCCTCTATAAAAACTCCACCCTCTAACACTCTTATCATCATTCTCGTTCGCATTTTTCCTCTTTCTCTTCCTCATCTCATCATCATTCTCATTCTCCTTTTCTCCTTTTATTTCTCCTTCGCCCCCTCTTCCAAAATTTTCTCTTTATTCGCTTTCTCCTTCGTCTCTTCCTTCTACTCCTTTCCATTCTACTTCTTCTCTTTCTCCTTCTTTTCCTCCTCCCCTCCCTCTTCCTACTTACTCACTTCTCTCTTTTTTCCCTTCTCTTACTCCTTCATGTTTTACTCCTCCTCCTCCTCCTTCATTCCTACACAGTTACAATTACACACACACACACACACACACACACACACACACACACACACACACACACACACACACACACACACACACACACACACACACACACACACACACACACACACACACAGCTTGGCTCACTTCCATTTTACAGACGCATAAGGAATAAATCTCTTACTGCGGTAGAGTTTGCTAAAGGTGAATAGAATCGTCTGGCGCAAACCGTACACACACACACACACACACACACACACACACACACACACACACACCGTCTCACTCTCTCTCTCTCTCTCTCTCTCTCTCTCTCTCTCTCTCTCTCTCTCTCTCTCTCTCTCTCTCTCTCTCTCCTCTCTCTCTCTCTCTCTCTCTCTCTCTCTTCCCAGTACCTGTCTGTATATCTCCAATCCACCTTTCAATACAGAAAATTAATATAAATAATGTGTGAGTACCGGTTTATTAAATGTACAACACGTCCACAATCACATAATACACAATATACTGTACATAGTTAAAGAGAAAACACCTTTAGAGGAATGTTTAATGGGTTCTCCTGTCACGTGAACAGAAAAATGAGTACCAGTGCAAATTGCCTAAATGAGGTTTGGCGAGCCACTAATAATTATTAAAATTTCACCCATCAAAAACTTACAGAAGTTAGTTATTCTGATGTTTTAGGTGATTTTTAAGGAGAGTTAATTAAGGACCCCCGTGATGTAGTTAGAAAATTGAAGGCTGGTTAGTGAGTCCTTCAAATATTTCCACGAAACACCACTTACGTTTAAGGAGCTTGTTTCTTGGCATAGTCAGGAGCAATCAAAAGCCACCAGGTCTCATACATGATCACAGGGTCCCTTTAATTCCTCAAAAATCAGCCACAAAGGCACACTGATACTGACTGACTGACACCACCGTATTAAGGGGGTATTTCGCTTTTGTTACATTGGGAGCGCCTCGATTCCTCCAAACTATGCTAGGAAACAGAACCAAATAAACAAAAATACTGGTGGCCTGTGGCTTGGAATAGTTTGGAGGAATCAGTTGCTCCAGATTTACCAACATTGTACTTCCCTCTTAAGCAGCTACACACTACTCAAAAAAAATAACACCATATGAGAACGTGAAAACATTAGACCAGCAAATTGTTTGAGCGACCCATATGTGGATGAGTATCAGTGACCACGACTGTACAACAATAGGTAAGCAAGTAAGAAGGGAGAAGGGAGAGTGTTCAAAGCTCAAGAACAAAGTGCATAACAAGGAGGAGAATTACATGCAGGTAGCCAGTACGTGCATGTAGCCGTATGTATATATGTATGTATGTACAGTCGTGATCCAAAATTTGTATCCAGGTCTTGTTTGGTTGAAGTTTCGGCTTCGTTTTGACACACTTCACTGAGCAACTTCCGGTTATTACTTTTTTTCGGATCTCGATTGGTGCTGACTCAAACCATTCGAAGCAAACCTGGATACATATTTTGGATAGCGACTGTATAGTTACAGTACCCTCGCAATCCAAAATATGTATCCAGGGTTGCTTCGAATAGCCTGATGTCAAGCAAATATGAAACAGATTAAGCGTTGTAAATTGGTTCACGAGTATTTCAAATGTTTCGAAACTTCAACAAGACCTGGATACATATTTTGGATTGCGACGGGTGAATGTAGGGTGAATGAATTACAGAGACCTACAGCTATTGTTTTGTACCATTTTTCGAGTCGGTTTCATTCGGAGGTGTTGCAGGGACTATTGGCCACGACTGTACAAGAGAGAGGGGGGGCTGCTCCGTCTCGCGTGCTAACTGGTTTAAACGCGGGGCAAACTAATCTCAGGCTCTTTTGTTCATTGACGGTAGTTCAGTTGGCATGATTGTTATTGCCCTCCTGGAGCCACTGGGGTGTAGAGTAGGGAATTTTTTGTACATACGTGTGTGTGTGTGTGAGAGAGAGAAATAAAAAAGAGAGAGAGAATGTGTCAGTGAGTGAATGAGTCAGTCAGCCAGTCCAGTCCAGTCCAATCAGTCAGTCAGTCAGTCAGTCAGCCAATCCAGTCAGTCAGTCAGTCAGCCAATCCAGTCCAATCAGTCAGTCAGTCCAATCACTCAGTCAGTCAGCCAATCCAGTCCAATCAGTTCAGCCCAATCCAATCAGTCAGTCAGTTTAGTCAAGTGGTAAGGCTTCATGTGGCCAGTTTCGAGGGTTTAAGCTCATACCTACTCACTCCCCTTGTTGGTCATTGAAAGGCTACCGATTCCTCCCAGCAATACAACACAACAGGAACCCTTACTGTTATAACTGAGGAGGTAATCTGTTTCCTGGTATTGAGTGGAGGAAACAGTAGCTCCATCTATCGACCACAAAGTGACCCGGGATTAATATTACTAGAGCCACAACACAATTAAACCTTCTGATTTGGTTAATAATTAATGACAGCTGTATCTTGTGTGTGTGTGTGTGTGTGTGTGGTGAATGAGTATGTGTGAGTGAGTGACTGTGTGTGTGTATGTATGCGTGTGTGTATGTAATGCGTGTGTGTATGAACGTGGAGTGAATGAATATGTGTGAGTGAGAGAGTGAGTGACTGAGTGTGTGTCTGTATATACAAAAAAAAAAAAAAAAAAAAAAAAAAAACCACACACCAACAAGCATACATATTCCCACAACACGTAATATTTTCACGGTGTATATACTTCAGGTAACTCTGCACACAACATTATATATATGTGTATGTGTCAGGGAGGCGTCACGTTCATACAAACCATGCTGAGGCTCCTTATATTATCTCTCTCTGATGGCCTGGGTAGTCATGTTGTCAGGGAGGGCCAGGGGTAAGTGAAATGTGCACGGAATTAAGCTTGGGGTAGGGTAGCACACGTTTGGGTACCTACATTGGAGTGTCTTGATTTCCCCAGAGTATGCCATGAAACACGACCAGGTTGATGATAATAATAGTGTCCCGTTGCTGGGAATAGCTTGGTGGAATCATTTGCTCCGGATTTACCACCGACATTGTTCCATCGTCTCAATTTATCACGGCGTACAGTCCAGGTGATATATGCACGTTGGGTAGGAGACGTGAATGTGACGTTGATCTCATTCTCCTCTGATTGCGTCTTGTTATTAAGTTGTCAAGAGGTTCAAGTAACGAGTCATAATAAGTATCCAGGTCTTGTTGAAGTTGAGAATCATTTGAAATACCAGTGAACGAGTTACAACGCTTTATCTATCCCTCTGGAGCACGTTTGATATTCCCTCAGTCTAATCGAAGCGGACTCGGATACTTTTGGCTCGGATATTATGATTCGTGACTGTACATAGAGTAAGAATTTCGTCATGTATGTACAGCAGCAGTACAATTTATGGGGAAGTACAGTGTTGGTAAATCTGGAGTAATTTATTCTCCAAATTATTACAAATAACAGAACACCATTATTTTTGTTCATCTGGTCCTGTTTCCTGGCCATACTTTGGAGGAATCAAGGCACTCCAATGTAACAGAAGTGAATTTCCCCATTAAGCGACATAATACACAAAACATTCAACTGCACAATATTTAAATTACACAAATAGACACATTTAACACCAGGAATTTAATATCAAAATTATAAAAATAAAAGCACATTAAACAGCGTAATATTCAAATGACACAAATCACCACACATTTTACAACAAAATATAAAAATGACAAAAAAAAGACACATTTAATAAAAAAAAAAAAAAATCATTAAAACTAAACACCTAATTTTTAAAGACACAAATACCCACACATAAACAGCACGATATATAAATACTGTAGAGCAACTTGAGTTCATCTTTTTCTATTATACTACACTACTACATTCATTCATGTTACTCAACCATTAATCCCTCCAGACACATAGTTTTACTCGTAGCAGATAAATCATATAAGACGCGATATTTTTGGTTGGTGAATTGGAAGGTCTCTGATTCCACAAGCAATGCCAGGAAACAGACAACCTTCATGTACTAGTAGAAGATCAGACTATTCTGTTTCATGACATAGTTTGGAGGAATATCATATCTTCCAATTCCCTTTAAGGCGAGTGTCTGTGCGTGTTGGTTTTCCATTATAAACACGAGGTCCCAGGATGGTGAGGATTGGTAAACATAATGAGGTGAAATAGTTTGGTGAGTCATGTGTTGTGTCTCTGGAAGAAATTATAATACAGATCAACACACAAATATACAGGATTGTGGGCGGTAAATAGATAAATATAAAGTGTCCACGATTATCATCCTAATATATAACCACGAGAGTGAGGATTGGTAATATAGATGAATTGGATTATACTGTTAAACCCACAATCCTAAACAAATACTTTAATTATTGATAAGATTCGTATTAAAGGGAATATAATTTGTTTATGCATTACGTGTCCTTACTTTACATTTGTGAATTGAGTTATTTTCCATAGAAATACAATAGCTACATTTTATACAGTGAATATTTTGATCTGTGAATAAAAATTTTGGAAGAGA
>JAWQEG010005723.1:0-25000 GCA_033782935.1 Petrolisthes cinctipes
GACTCCTCCATCCTACCTCAGGCAACAGATTACGAGTCTAATGGATCTGGTCTGTTTTGTTACACTGTTTGGAGTAATGATTAAATGGCTTATCTGCTGTGGAGAAAATTGAAGGGCCACTGATTCCTGCAAACGATGCCAGAAAACAGACGACCTCAATGTTAGTTTAATGTGGGGATCTGTTTCGTGGCATAGTTTGGAGGAATCAGTAGCCATCCAAATTGTGTATAAAGTAACCCTCGAAATCACTCAAATAGTAAATTGGGAATAAGAGAGAGAGAGAGAGAGAGAGAGAGAGAGAGAGAGAGAGAGAGAGAGAGAGAGAGAGAGAGAGAGAGAGAGAGAGAGAGAGAGAGAGAGAGAGAGAGAGAGAGAGAGAGAGAGAGAGAGATTTGGAACAGTAAATTGGTAAGGAAGGAGAAGGAGAAGGAAGGGGAAAAGTTAGAGAGAAGGTCAAAGTTTCAAAAGTAAGTGATGGAGGGAGGGAGAGGAGAGCTGGGAAGATCACAGGAGGAGGGACAGAATGAAATGTGGGAAAGTGAGAGAAAAAGAAAAAGAAGTCTTAAAGTGAGGAAAGTAGAAAGAGAGTGGAGAGAAAGTGAGAGAGGGATAATGGTTGGGTGAGGTGGTGAGTGAGGTGAGGTGAGGTCTGGGAAAAAGGGCTGTGTTGTTGTTGATATAATGATTATGGTGTGGTGGTGGTGCTTGCTACCTCGAGAAATATATATATATATCCACTCCACATATACATACATACATATACATTCTTACACACACATTCTTACACACACATACACAAACACACTCTTTCACACACTCCATCACTTCCTCCAAAGAATGCCAAAAAACAGAACCAGCTGAACTAAATATCTAACCCTTACCACGTCTTATTTAATGTACTGTAACAGCCAAGCAATGTACAGTCACCAGCACTAATAAGTATACAGCTTTGGGTTGAAACTTTGAACAGTCCAATTCACCAACGAAGTAATTCCAATAGAGATCTTATTGTGCATTTATTTACTGTCTGTCTATAGGTCTTCGAATACTTATTAATTAGTGCTGGTAACTGTACACCCACCACGAGTCTTGTTAAGGACCCTGTGATCGTGTATAAAAAATTGTGCATTTATTTACAGTCTTGTCCCTAGGTATTCGAAGCACACCTGAATACTTATTAGTGCTCGTGACTGTACATTTCAACATACAGTATTGCAATGAGAGATGTAAGGGTCATGTTGCAAATACAGTAGTCAATTAATCCAAATTAAATTGATGTGGTTGACCTATAGATGAAAAAGAAAAACAAAAAAAAATAATTAAATAAAATCATATATATATATTCTGGCCTAATAATGACTGTATTAGTTATCAGTAAATGTGATTAAAGTTGTTATTGAAGAGTGGAGACTTTGCATTACTCCATCGTGATCCACAAAACGGTATATATATGAGGGTAATCTGTTTGGTGGAGCCATTTGGAGGAATCATTTATCTTCAGTTCATTATGGATATGGTTATTACTGTAGGGCTACTTTACACATATACATACATACATACATACATACATTCTTACATTCTTACACACACATACACAAACACACTCTTTCACACACACATTCTTTCCCCCCCTCCACACACACACACACTCTCTCTTCCCCCCTCCACACACACACACACTCTCTCTCTCCCCCCCTCCACACACACACACACACACACACTCACTCTTCCCCCCCCCTCCACACACACAACACACACACACACACACACACACACACACACACACTCTCTCTTCCCCCCCCTACACACACAAACACACACACTCTCTTCCCCCCTCTACACACACAAACACACACACATACACTCTTCCCCCCCCTCCACACACACACACACTTTTCCACCCTCCACACACACACACTCACACTCTTTCCCCCCTACACACACAAACACACACACATACACTCTTCCCCCCCCCCTCCACACACACACACACTTTTCCACCCCCCTACACACACACACACTCTCCCCCCCCCCCTACACACACTTCCCCCCCCCCCCTACACACAACTTCCCCCCCCCCCCCTACACACACACACACATAGTACCGGTACCACTATTTCCTACCCCTCTAACTCCATTACGACACTAATAACAAAACTAATAACCCAAACTCATTACGCCCAATAAATAATTTTAATGGGATGCTTATAATTTGGTGAGGGCAATATCCAGATAATTATTTACTTCGGTCTTTATAAAAAAAAAAAAAATAAAAAAAAAAAATACAATAAAAAAAAAAAAAAAAATAATAATAATAATAATAAATGCACCACCAGATATTTTTTAAAGTCGGGAAATCCATTAGTTTTTTTTTTTTTTTATCACCTTCAGGCTTTTTTTTTCACTTTTTTTACTTTCACTCTGTATTGTTTTCATTCTTTATCACTTTCAAGGATAAGATGATTATAGAGATTGCTGTCATGCACCTCTCTCTCTCTCTCTCTCTCTCTCTCTCTCCTCTCTCTTCCTCTCTCTCACTCTCTCTCTCTCATCTCTCTCTCTCCTCTCTCTCTCTCTCTCTCTCTCTCTCTCTCTCTCTCTCTCTCTCATTCTATATTCTTCTCTCTGTCCATCCCTTCCTTCTACTTCCTTCGTTCGTGTTTGCTGTCCTACCTCTCCATCTTTCTATCTATCACCTTCTATCAATCACCATTTCTATTGAAGGAAAGAGTTGTTGATGTTATTGTTGTTGTTGTTGTTGTTGCAGGGCGATGGTTTAATTGCCTTTGCTCCATTACTGTAATTGATTTGAGGGGGAAGTGCAGTGTTGGTTAATCTGGAGTAACTGATTCCTCCAAACTATTCGAAGCAGTAACGGGACACCATTATTTTTTTGTTTATGTTCTTTGTCCTGTTTCCTGATGACATCTTTGGGAGGAATCAACAAGGCACTCCTAATGTATGTACCAAAAGTTGTTGTTGTTGTTGTTGTAGTTCTTCAAACTGTGTATGTGGCACCACTGTTTGTTTATTCGTAGTAAATAGTAAATGTGGCACCACTGTGTTTGTTTACCCTGTTACACTATATAGTAAATAAATGGCCAGAACTCACTCCTACAATAGTACCCACCACCACCACAAGGACTAGCGCTATGTAAACAAACACAGTGTTGCCACGTTTCACCAAGCCCACAGTGTCACCTGGATGCTGCTGTACACTCGTGATACATAATTTTCTGACCAGAGTGTGAGGAGCAGGAAGCTTCGAATTGCCTGGTATTGTTATTTCCCCACTCATTACACATACAGAGGCTGAGTTCGAATGCAGGGTGTGTGGTGTGTGTGTGTGTGTGTGTGTGTGTGTTTGTGTGTGTGTGTGTGTGTGTGTGTGTGTGTGTGTGTGTGTGTGTGTGTGTGTGTGTGTGTGTGTGTGTGTGTGTGTGTGTGTGTGTGTGTTGCCTACCGTTCGTCTCTGGTCAGGGATTACGTATCAAGAGTGTACGCGTTACTATAGAGGTGGCAACAACAACTGTACCAACGAGAGGCGCGACACTGCACTTCCTAAAAATAAAATCACTCTTCCACTTCCCCCGAGAAACTGTTCATTTTATTTCGTCCGAGGCCACCAATACCCTGATGTGATTTTACACCTGATAATTTCGATACGGTTGGCAAATAAAAATGGTTGGTGGGAGAGTGTGAGTGAGAGTGGTGGTGGTGGTGAGAGAGTGTGAGTGAGTGGTGGTGTTGGTGGTGAGAGAGTGTGAGTGAGAGTGAGTGGTGGGTGAGAGAGAGTGTGAGTGGTGGGTGGGAAAGAGTGGGAGTGGTGGTGGTGGGAAAGAGTGGGAGTGGTGGTGGTGAGAGAGAGAGTGGTGATGGGTGAAGGTGGTGGAAGAGAGTGGGAGTGGTAGTGTTGGTGGCGGAAGAGAGTTTAAGAGAGTGGTGGTGGTGGGAGAGAGTGAGAGTGGAGAGAATTCGAATGGTGATGGTGGAAGAGTGAGAGAGAGAGAGAAAGAGTGTCCATTAACTACTCTGGTAATATCTCTCTGGCCCACTCCGATATTTTCCTCGCCTCGATAATTTCACACCACACAACCACTACCACCCACTGTTAGTCTAAGGGGGACAGTCAAGGGAGTACTAAATTACGGGGAAATTCACTTAGTTAAGGGGTAATTCTCTTAGTCAAGGGCGTACTTAAGGGGTTAATTAAAGGGGATATTCTCTTGTTGGTGAATTGGAAGGTCTGTGAATCCTCCAAACTATGGCCGTAAACAGATGACCCCATTGTTGCTAATAGGGGCTCTTCTGTTTCGTGGCATGTATAGTTTGGAGGAATCAGTAGCCTTCCAATTCACCAACAAGAGAACCAATCTATCTACCCTTAATTAAGTCGTGTGGGTGGGTGGGTGGTGGGATGGATGATGATGGGGAAGTAACGAGGGGAGAAGTGTTAAGGGGTGTTAGTTAGTGTTTGTTAAGAGGTGTTAGTTAGTGAGGTTATGATGGTGAAGCAACGAGGAGAGGAGTGTTAAGAGGTGTTGGTTAGTGAGGTTATGATGGTGAAGTAACGAGGAGAGGAGTGTTAAGAGGTGTTAGTTAGTGAGGTTATGATGGTGAAGCAACGAGGAGAGGAGTGTTAAGAGGTGTTAGTTAGTGAGGTTATGATGGTGTGTGTGGGCTTTGTCAGACTGAAGTGTTAGTGAGTGCTTAGGTGGTGAGACATGGGTGGGAAGTGAGGCAGTGTGTGTGTGTAAGGTTAGGGAGCTTTGGGGATCTGGATGGAGAGGAGGGAAATGGGAAGGACACTGGGTTGGGAAGAGCTGTGGAGTGCACTGAAGCAGAGGAAGTATACTTTATAATAACTCAGTTAGTCTTGAGAGCAAGTCAGTAAGTCTCCTAGCGAATAACAAATTAAAGAGCTTGGATGCGTTAGTGCTACGGGCTGTATTTTCCGTTGTGTCTGTGAGGAGCCCACAGGTATTAGGCTACGTAGGAAGGCTGCTCAGCGTGTATAGACCTGTGTAGTTGAGGCTACGGCCTTCGAATTGTTCTAGTTAGCCGGAGAGCAACAGGGTAAGTCTCCCAGTTACTGGATTTTTGGTGTGTATTTAGCTTGGCTGATATATATATATCATATATATATTATATATATATATATATATATATATATAATATATTATATATATATATATATATATATTATATATATAGTATATATATATATATATATATATATAGTATATATATATATATATATATAGCTATATATATATATATATATATATACTATATATATATATATCTATATAATATATATATATATTATACCGAGTTATGGTTACATGACAAGTTATGATGGAATGAGGACAAACTATTTTTGGTTATGGTGTTAAAGGCGTCGTGCTGTATTGAGAGCTTGAAGGGATAGATCACCACCAATACTACTACTACTACTACCACCCATACCACTACACCACCACCACCACCACTACTACCACCATCCACAACACCACAATCCTCGTCTTACCTAACTTCTTTATCAGCTTCCCTTCCTCCCTCCCCCTTTCTTTCCCTTCCTTCATCCCAATCTTCCCCTTTCCTTTCTCCCCTTCCTATTACCGTCTCAGTAATGGAAGAAGAAAATCCCTAAGCCTTCCATTACTGAAGGTGGCGTGATGGCTCATAGTAACATTACGTTTCTATAAAAAAAAATGTGTGGAATCGGCTTAAGGCATCACTGGTGTCTGTCCCATTCACTGTTGTCTGGCCTGAGGTGGGGTGGGATGGGTTGGGCTTGGGTTGAGTGGAGAGGGGTTGGGGGTCGCTTGGGTTGGGTTGGGTTGAGTGGAGAGGGGTTGGGGGTAGGTTGGGTTGAGTAGGGTTGAGTGGAGAGGGTTGGGGCGGTTGGGCTGAGTGGAGAGGGGTTGGTGGCGGTTGGGTTGAGTGGAGAGGGGTTGGGGGTCGCTTGGGTTGGGTTGGGTTGAGTAGAGAGGGGTTGGGGGGTCGCTTGGGTTGGGTTAGGTTGAAAGGGAGAGGGGTTGGGGGCGGTTGGGTTGGTTGAGTGGAGAGGGGTTGGGGGCGGTTGGGTTGGGTTGAGTGGAGATGGGTTGGGGGCGGTTGGGTTGAGTGGAGAGGGTTGAGAGTCGTTTGGGTTGGGTTGGGTTGAGTGGGTAGGATAGGAATTAGGTTTGGAGGGTTTGGGGATGAAGATGAGTTGGGTTGGGTAGGGTAGGTATGGGAGGGGTTGGGTTGGGTAGGGAGGTGTTGAGGAGGGGTTGGGTTGGGTAGGTAGGGGAGGGGTTGAGTTAGGTAAGGACGGGTTGGGTTTGGTAGGGGTGGGTTGGGTAGGGGATGGACGGGGAGGGGTCGGGTTGGGTAGGGGGGGAGGGGATGGGTGAGGGATCGTGGGGTGTAGGGATGGAGGGTGGGGGTCGGGGATGGATGAGAGAGGGAAGGGTGTAGGGGATGGACGGGGAGGGGGTCGGGTTGGGTAGGTAGAAGGTTCGGGGTTGTAGTGTGGGATGGGAGGTGATGGAGTTAGGTTAGGAAAGATGGGATGAGGGTAATAATAGTAGCAGCATAACGACTGTAATAAACGTAACGCTAGTGATAATATTCTCCCCTATATATAATCTATCTGTCACTATGGAATCTCTACCTTATTATTTCAATGCCCTAACAACTATTTTCTCATGTCAGGTCAATAGATAAAGAAGGTATATATACAAGTGTTTTTTTTTCTTGAAAGGTAAATAATAATAAAGGCATAATTACCTACATACATAAATCATACACTCGAGTATAAATACTTACATAATATTCATCATGTTCATCTGGTCCTGTTTCCTGGCATATTTTGAGGAATCAAGACGCTTTAATATACTTCATAATTTATATTCTAATATACTTCATATATTTCTTTTGTCACTATATATTAATTCTTGTAACTTTAACTATTTTATTCCAGTTATTGTTCACTTTCTTCCCTCTCTCTTCATTCAGCCTTGTTTCTCTCCTATCCTCTTCCTCCTCCCTTACCCTCTTCCTCCTCCCTTACCCTCTTCCTCCTCCCTTACTCTCTTCCTCCTCCCTTACCCTCTTCCTCCTCCCTTACTCTCTTCCTCCTCCCTTACCCTCTTCCTCTTCCCTTACCCTCTTCCTCTTCCCTTACCCTCTTCCTCCTCCCTTACCCTCTTCCTCTTCCTCCTCCCTTACCCTCTTCCTCCTCCTTTACCCTCTTCTTCTTCCCTTACTCTCTTCCTCCTCCTTACCCTCTTCTCCTCCCTTACTCTCTCCTCCTCCCTTACCCTCTTCCTCCTCTCTTACCCTCTTCCACCTCCTTACTCTCTTCCTCTTCCCTTACCCTCTTTCTTACCCTCTTCCTCCTCCCTTACTCTCTTCCTTCTCCCTTACCCTCTTCCTCTTCCCTTACTCTCTTCCTCCTCCCTTACCCTCTTCCTCCTCCCTTACTTCTCTTCCTCTTCCCTTACCCTCTTCTTACCCTCTTCCTCCTCCCTTACTCTCTTCCTTCTCCCTTACCCTCTTCCTCTTCCCTTACTCTCTTCCTCCTCCCTTACCCTCTTCCTTCTCCCTTACCCTCTTCCTCTTCCCCTTACTCTCTTCCTCCTCCCTTACCCTCTTCCTCTTCCCTTACCCTCTGTCCTCTTCCCTTACCCTCTTCCTTCTCCCTTATCCTCTTCCTCCTCCCTTACTCTCTTCCTCCTTCCTTACCCTCTTCCTCCTCCCTTACCCTCTTCCTCCTTCCTTACCCTCTTCCTCCTTCCTTACCCTCTTCCTCCTCCCTTACCCTCTTCCTCCTCCCTTACCCTCTTCCTCCTTCCTTACCCTCTTCCTCCTTCCTTACCCTCTTCCTCCTTCCTTACCCTCTTCCTCCTTCCTTACTCTCTTCCTCCTCCCTTACCCTCTTCCCTCCCTCCCTTACCCTCTGTCCTCCTCCCTTACCCTCTTCCTCCTCCCTCAGGTCTGTATCATATTTCAATTTTCCACAATTCTGATGCATTCTCTTGTTTCTCCTCTTTCTTCTTCTCCTTTCCTCTTACTTGTTCCACATTCCGTTTTCCTTTTAATATTGCTGTTATATTCACTTCTCGCTTCGTTTCTCCCTCATTTATTTCACACACACACACACACACACACTGGCTGCAAAATTATGAATAAACCGATTATTATTACACACACACACCACACACACACACACACACACACACACTACACACACTGCAACATCGGCATTGCACGTCAAGCAAGACAGGGATCGAGTTCTCGTTGCCCACGCCTACAACACACTAGGGATTGGGTGATGATGGTGGTGGTGGTGGTGGTGGTGGTGGAGTCGCTAGGGAGGGAGGGGAGGAATGGAGAGGGAAGGAGAAGGGGAGGAGAGGAGAGGTCCGTCGTTCCGTCTGTCTGTCTGTCTGTCTGTCTGTCTATCTCAGCCTCTGTCATCCTGTCTGTCTATCTGTCTGTCTGTCTGCCTATCTGTCTGTCTGTCTGCCTATCTGTCTGTTTGCCTATCTGTCTGTCTTGTCTCAGCCTCTGTCCGTCTATCTGTCTGTCTGTCTGCCTATCTGTCTGTCTCAGCCTCTGTCTGTCTGTCTGTCTATCTGTCTATCAGTTACGTGTTGTCATTATATTATTAGGTGAATTTTAGGACAACAGTAAACTGATTCCACCAAAATATGTTATTGAACAGACCACTTACGTCCAGTTTGTCTCCACTTGTAAACGAGCACGAACGTTTGGTGGGTTTTTCGAGATGTGGCACCTCTGTGTTTGTTTACATTGTGTCCTTAAGGTGTGAGTTCAGTCCATACACTTACTATTATAATGAGTAAACAAACACAGTGGTGCCACATATACTATTATTACCAGTAAAAAAACACAGTGGTGCCACATATACTAATTATTACCAGTAAACAAACACAGTGGTGCCACATTTACAATTATTACCAGTAAACAAACACAGTGGTGCCACATATACTATTATACGAGTAAACAAACAGTGGTGCCACACTTCGCCAAATCCACCCACCTGACGCTGTGCTCGTTAATTAGTGGAGGCAACTGTACAAACGAATAAGGATCATCTGGAATATCTGAAGCAACACAGAGACATGAAAACTCAGAAAAAGTAGACAGTCAGTATATAAGGGGAAGTACACTCGCAATCCAAAATTTGTATCCAGGCCTTGTTGAAGTTTCGAATCATTTGACATACTAGTGAACCAATTACAACGTTTATACCTGTTTAATATTTGCTTGAACTCGCTTAATACTCGATCAGGCTATTCGAAGCAAACCTGGGTACATAATTATTTTGGATCGCGAGTGTACCTGTGTTATGGAGGTAAATCTGGAGCAACTGATTCTTCCAAACTATTGCCATGCAACAACAGAACATCATTATTTTTATTATTATTATTTTTGTTTTCATCTGGTCCTGTTTCATGGCATACTGTGGAGGAATCATGGCGCTCCAATCCCCTTATTAATGGGTCCAAAATTATTACTCTGAAGGCTCTGGCGCAATATGACCTCGCTGTTACGGTGCCTAATATCAATCAATCAATCTATCAATCTCTCTGAAGGCTGGGGTTAGAGTAGGAGGATTGATTGATTGAATGATTTATAATTATTAGGCGCCGCAACAACAACGAGGTCATATGGCGCCGGAGGAGGAGGAGGAGGAGGAGGAAGTGACTTAGTGCAGTATATATAGTTGGTTTTGGACAGAGCTGGACCAGTTACCAAGTCAAATGTAATGAAAGCAGTGTCGACCATTGTAAAGGATGTGTGTGTATGTGTAGAGAGAGAGAGAGAGAGAGAGAGAGAGAGAGAGAGAGAGAGAGAGAGAGAGTGTGTGTGTGTGTGAGTGTGTGTGTGTCTGTGTGTGTGAGAGAGAGAGAGAGAGAGTCAGTGTGTGTGAAAGAGAGAGTGTGTGAGGGGTAGGTCCTACATAGTATTCCAGGCCTAGGGCAGTCTTCTCTCTCTCTCTCTCTCTCTCTCTCCTTTTAACTCCCTGAAGCACAAGTCATTCCCTCTTCATCACACCCACCCACCATCCCTCATTCTTCCATCTTCCTTCCTCCTCCACTCATTCTTCCTTCTTCCTTCATTCACTCTTCTTCATTCCTCCTCCACTCTCCCTTCCTCCTCCTCGACTCTTCCTTCCTCCTTCATTCTTCCTTCCTCCTCCTCGACTCTCCCTTCCTCCTTCATTCTCCACTCTTCCTCCCTCCTTCATTCTTCCATCTTCCATCCTCCTTCATTCTCCATTCTTCCTTCCTCCTTCATTCTTCCATCTTCCTTCATTCTCCATTCTTCCTTCCTCCTTCATTCTCCATTCTTCCTTCCTCCTTCATTCTCCATTCTTCCTTTCTCCTTCATTCTCCATTCTTCCTTCCTCCTTCATTCTTCCATCTTCCTCCCTCCTTCATTCTCCATTCTTCCTTCCTCCCTCATTCTTCCTTCCTCCTTCATTCTCCATTCTTCCTTCCTCCCTCATTCTTCCATCTTCCTTCCTCCTTCATTCTCCATTCTTCCTTCCTCCTTCATTCTCCATTCTTCCTTCCTCCTCCTCGACTCTCCCTTCCTCCTTCATTCTCCACTCTCCCTTCCTCCTCTTCCACTCCCTTCTTCCTCCTCCTCCACTCTCCCTTCCTCCTCCTCTACCACTCCCTTCTTCCTCCTCCACTCTCCCTTCCTCCTCCACTCTCCCTTCTTCCTTCACTCTCCCTTCCTCCTCCATTCCCTTCCTCCTCCTCCACTCTCCCTTCCTCCTCCTCCACTCTCCCTTCCTCCTCCTCCACTCTCCTTTGTTCCTCCTCCACTCTCCCTTGTTCCTCATCCACTCTCCCTTCCTCCTCCTCCTCCACTCTCCTTCTCCCTCTTCCATACAATGACGACACAACAAGAACTTTTAAGTAACCCCCCGTGATGTAGTCAGAAAATTGGACGATAGCAAATCCTTCAAACATTGCCACTAAACACACACACACACACACACACACACACAAACAAACAAACAAACAAACAAACAAACAAACAAACAAACAAACAAACAAACACACACACAAACAAACAAACACACAAACACACAACACACACACACACACACACACACACACACAACTACAGCATATGGAAGGAGCTTGTCGTTTCGTGGCATGGTCAGGAGGAATCAGAAGCCACCACCACCACCAGTCACTTCTCATACACACACAATCACAGGGTATAAACCTTAATTAATTTAGAGAGGAGTGAGTGTAAGGTGGATGTAGTAATTAAATTGAAGGACACTGATTCATCCAAACTCTATATACCACGAAACATAATTATTCTCTCGAGAGCTTTAGGTGTTGTTTCGTGGATTATTAATTAAGGGGGTGCGGGAATAGGGGGACAGACAGGCTTGGGGGGGTCGGAGGGGTTAGGGGGTGCGGGAATAGGGGGATAGGCTTGGGGGGTGCTGGAATAGGAGGACAGGCTTGAGGGGGGGAGGGGGGGGTTAGGCTTGGGGGGTGCGGGAATAGGGGACAGGCTTTCTACCCCCCCCCCAAGCCTGTCCCCCTATTCCCGCACCCCCTTAAGAAGGAATCGGTTCAAACAACGCAAAAAAAAAAAAAAAAAAAAAAAAAAAAAAAAAGTAATTAGCTTCCTTAATTAATTGGAGAACATGTTTTTTTTGGTGCAAATTAGTGGGTTACTGATTCCTCCAAACTATTCCAGGCAACAAAATATCACCTTAAGGGGGTGCGGGAGTAGGGAGACTGGGGGGGGTGGTGCGGGAATAGGGGGACAGGCTTGGGAGGGGGGGGGGTGGGAATAGGGGGACAGGCTTGGGAGGGGGGGGGTAGAAAGCCTGTCCCCCTATTCCAGCACCCCTCTCCCTGACCCCCCCTGCACCCCCTAAACCCCGCCTCAAGCCTGTCCCCCTACTCTCGCACCCCCCTAACCCCGTCCCCCTACTCCCGCACCCCCCAAAACCCCTCCAAGCCTGCCCCCCTACTTCCGCACCCCTTAAACCCCCCCCTGAAGCCTGTCCCCCTACTCCCGCACCCCCTAACCTATCCCCTATTCCCGCACCCCCTAACCCCCCCTCAAGCCTGTCCCCCTACTCCCGCACCCCCCAAAACCCACCCCGAGCCCCCGCACCCCCCAAAACCCACCCAGAGCCCCAGCACCCCCAAGCCTGTCCCCACACCACCTTAAAATTGTTAGGGATATATAAGGTAACCGGTTTGTTTGGTGACATTGTTTGGAGGACTCTGGTGCCTCCCAAAAAAAAAAATCATCAATATTTTAGCTTCCTATAATGAGATGTGTGTATTAACGAGGTTGGTGGTGGTTCATGAGGTGCTTGTCTTAACGGGGTTCACGAGGTCTTAATAACGGGGTGAGCGTCTGATGAAAGAGGTCACGGCTTTATGTCCCTCTACAGTAACGATCAAAATGCCTTGTTGTTTGTCACCCTTTTCTTCCTTCCTGTCTGGTTGGTTGTTGGTGAAATATTTAATCATCAACTCTTATAATCTTTCGAGTTATGAATAAATAAGTAAGTATTCGTATATCCTTCACGTTACGAATTTTAAGGGTAATCTTACATCCTCCTTCTCGTGAAATAATAAAAAAAAAAAGTATTGTCATAGCCTTCACGTTACGAATAAAAAAAATATTATCTTATATCCTTCACGTTACGAATCTAAAAAGTATTCTATTATCCTTACGTTACTAATCAAAAAGGTATTCTATTATATCCTTACGTTACGAATCAAAAAAGTATTCTATTATATCCTTACGTTACGAATAAAAAAAGTATTCTATTATATCCTTACGTTACGAATAAAAAAAGTATTCTCTTATCCTTACGTTACGAATCAAAAAAGTATTCTCTTATATCCATCATGTTACGAATAAAAAAAGTATTCTATTATATCTTTCATGTTACGAATTATAAAAGTACTTTCATGTCTTTGGCGTCACGAATTAGAAGTTGCTATCATATCTTTCACGGCACGAAATTATAGGGTATAGCCGAGTACTTTTTGCCACTGCTTGACTGTGATTCCTATGTACAGGATTAAATTTATCGTGCATGATATTTTTTTTTCTTATCGTGTGGTGCCTGTGTCATGAACCACCATTGTACACACATACACTGACACTGACACTGACAGGCACACACACACACAGACCGACAGAAACACACACTGACAGACAGAGAAACAAACACACACACACACTGACAGAGAGTAAGAAACACACACACTGACAGAGAGTAAGAAACAAACACACACAAAACACTGACACACACAGAGAAACACATACACACAAACAGTGAGAGAGAAACACACACACACACACAAAAACACTGACAGACAGAGAGAAACACACACACACACAAACACTGACAGAGAGATACACACAGACAAATACACACACACAGACAATAACATTTAAATGCAAACAGACTGAAAGACGGACAGAGACAAACGAAGCAAGCAACAATTCTCCATCAACAACACACACACACTCTCTTTCTCACTCACACACACACACACACAATATCAACTACATTTCACACCACCAGTACATATCCCCACCCAGCCTATCCAACCACCGTCTGTCTACCCACCTCACGTATACATTGGCAACATTTACACCATTTTTACACCATTTTAAATCAATGTTTACTAAATTTCCAGTAACATTTCCAGGCAACTTCTTCACACTTTCAGGCAACATATCTCCCATTTCCAGGCAACATCATCTTACCTATTTCCAATAAATATTTCCCACATTTCCAGGCAACACATCTAACATATTTTCCAGGCATTCTTTACCAAACGTTGAAGCCTAATCACTAATAATACCTCCCAGCATACACACACTGCAATAATTCCTTGCAATATCAACAACAAGACTTTCAATGCGAGAAGGATATACCCAAAATAACTTAATACCATACCAACATTTCATCTGCAGTATGTATCTCGGGTTTCCATCTCTCTCTACACACACACACCTACCATCCAACTAACTACCTACCTACCACAATTTCCAACCACAACACTACCTACCTGCACCTTCCACCACAGAGTACAGCGTCAGGGAACAAAATATCCCTCATCACCAAGCATTATTTTTTCCATAATTTCCTCCCATCCATTACCACCTTCCAACATTACCAACACACATCTTCCACCATTATCCACTTTTAATTTTTTAAGTCCAATTCTTCACTATTTTCTTCATGTATATATAATAGTTATCTAGAATATTTAAAGTATTATTACACATTGCAACAACGTCTATTTACTCAAGACACTCTTTTGACATCTCACTAAATGTTTTCCCAGGTTTCTGCTATTCATTATAATGTATATGTCCACAACTTTCATTTTACACCAAGTCCTTCATTGGTGGATACAATATATTTTCCCTGGCTTCTATTCATTTTACATTTAAATACTGAAGACAATTATTCATTACCGTATAAAGAACTAAGTGATTTTTACTAGGCCTGTATTAAATGACAATTAACAAAAGCTCAGAAAATCACTTATATTATTTCGAAGTTCTAATGTATTGTGTTGTATTTTGCAGGTGTTGGTGCGTCTCGGCAAACCAACAGAAGAAATACCAAGAGGATGAAACACACACACACAGGTTTTAAGGAAGCCTGTGGTGTAGTCAGAAAATTGGTGGAGGTAAACGAGTCCATCAAATAATACCACGAACACCACCTATATGGAAGTAGCTTGTTTTGTGGCATAGTCAGGAGGAATTAGAAGCCTCCAGTTCTCATACACGATCACAGGGTCATTAAGGGGGTAGATAATATACTTGTGGGATATTGAAGCGACTCGATTGCTCCAAATTCCAGGAAACAGGACCAAATTAACAAAAATAGTTGGTGTATGTGTGTCCGTGTCCTGTTGCTTGGAATAAAATTAATAATAGTTTTGAGGGATCAGTTGCTCCATATTTCCCACCACCAACACTACTACTGCCTCCCTTAACACAAGTACGATGTGAAAGGTTAGTTAGTGTATTGGAATCATTTGACATTGGATAGATATTCCTCTTAAGTCTGTTTTGTTATGAATCTGCTCTTTTTTTTTTTTTTTTGTAACACTTATTCTCAGTTTAATATCCTTCATGAGGAGTGTTCTTCAGTATCATATATTTCATTCTATTAATATAGAATTATAGATTGTTACATATTGTACTAATATATTTTATTAATATAGATTTGTAATATTCTAATAATTGAGAGTCATAAGAGATTTTGGTAGATTAATATTATAATTGATTTGTAATATAGAACAATGAAGATTGATAATTTTCTATTAATATAGATTTCTATATCGTATTAATATAGATTTAATATTGTATCGTATAGATATAGATTTAATATTGTATCGTATTAATATAGATTTAATATTGCATCGTATCGTATTAATAGATTTAATATTATACCAATAGATTTTGAAGATATTTTTAATATTCTATTATTGAGGCTTCAGAATAATAAAAAAGCAACCCCAATAAACTTTAATTTTTACTTCAAAAAGTCTCCGGAGATTAACCAGCACAGATTAATTTTTTTTTTATTCATAAAAAAAAAATTGGAAAACTAGTTTCTTGCATATCAAAGTAGTGACATACTACTTTAATACAAATGGATGGCAAAGTAACCCTAATGTTACCCTCAGGACCCATGTACCACCCACCAAACTCCCGAAGGAGTAACAAGGGGGTACTGAAGGCACCTGTGGCAACTAACAGGGTTAATAATACTCCCCCCCCCCCTCTAACACTGCCATCAAGGGGGGGAAGGGGATCCACCTCCCAGGGAAGAGAACCCCACACACCCCAGTGTTGTCAGCAATAAAGGCTGAACCACCAACATAACTCGGTGTACACTGGTGTGTTCATAGACCATTGAAGTATTGGTGTATAATGGAGTCTACTTGTTAAGACTCCACCATCAATCCTTATATTACAGAGATCCTGTGTGTGTACTGCTGTATATATTGGTGTCTTCAAACCTTTGTACTTGGAAATTTACTCGTTTCTACCTCAGTTCTCCACAACCTGAAACAAATTCTACATTAAAGGCTATACAATATTAACAAGTGTACAATTTCTTGCCAAGTACATTAATTTAGAGTTCAAAACACTTAATATGTTGCAATTAACACAGTATTTTAAGGTACAAGTGGCCCTTGAGTGATTTTTATCCTTTGCATATTCAATGAAAATTTACAGTTTAATATATTACAACTGTTGTATTTAAAGCAACATTGAACTATGAAACAATTAACTCGTCACCTCCAATACTTACTTCATAGTAAGTACTTCGAGGATTAAATAACAAATACAAAGGCTACTGATTAAAATCTTTCTCAGTGACGAATTGAGTATTTAAATAATTCAAGAAGTGTTATTTATGCATATATCATTTTATTTGTCAATTTTATTCAACTAACACAAAGGAGCAACAGATTTATTCCTTATTGAGAAAGATGGCATTCCACATACCTTTATAATCACATACTGTAGTTAGTACATTTGAAGACTGCAGACTACGTACGGTACATCTAATTCCAAGTCCAATTAGTCACAACTACAGTCGGTTCTCTGCAATTTGTACACAGGATTGGTCACATTATTGTTGCCTTTTTATTCTGCACATACTTTATAGGCATTGTTCTCCCGACTGATTTAATTATTACACAAAAAATAATATTACTAGAAATGTTTGTTGGTGATAGGAAATTATTAATGTACTAAATTTTCTAGTTGTCACGTACCCTTTATGTTTGTGGTGTATACGAATTCCTGTGGCCGACTGTACATGTATATTCTCACTGCCTCGGTTCATTTTCCAACTTTTGTGTGTGTGTGTGTGTGTGTGTGTGTGTGTGTGTTTTATATGTATTGTCAACATATACCACTTGTAAACACTTCAGTATCTGTAACAATAAAAACACATCATTATTATTATTATTTCTCTGTTCATTTCTATTCCCTTCATGTTATGTTTAAGGTGTGGTACAGTTGCCTCACCAAGTTCATTAAATGTCACTTATTTTTGTAATAATATTAACTATATAAAATGTCATATTGCTGTGTTCAATATTTCTTATATAATCAACACCCATATAATATCTGTGCCAACATTACTTTACACATCTTTCATACGACTGGAAAACACACACTCAGGGCTAAACAAACTTTGTCAGCCAACTGTACAGGTACGATGACAATACACAGCCATCGTACCTATACCACGTCAACACCATAATGAATGTTCTTGCATACGGCACTAAGTCTTATATGAAGGGGACATTGATGGACCAGGTCTAAAGGGAGTTAAAAATAAAAAGAAAATAAAGAAAACAAAATAAAGAAAAAAAAATTTAGTTAAGGGAATATTACAGTGTTGGGAAAATCTGGATTAACCTATTCCTTCAAACTATTTCAAGCAACAGGACTCCATTATTTTTGTCAATGTGGCCCTGTTTCCTGGCATACTTTGGAGGAATCGATGAGTTTAATTACCCCCTTAAGACGATAAAGTACAGTCGTGGTCAACAACAATCATCAACATATGATAAATCGAAAAAAAATGTTGTCTAATGTTTCATGTTCTCGTATAATGTTACCGTTTTGAAAAGTGAATAGCTGCTTGTATTAAATTAGAAGATGGTACTTAAAACTATTTATTGGAAAGTTTACCAGCAAACCAACAGAGGGAAACTGTAAAACGTTTACATGAATCACCCCAATGTGGATTATTATTATTGACCACGACTGTATGATGCTGCAATATCAAATGAGGACCAGGTTGGAGAGACTGAAGGACCAGGTTGGGTGGGATTGAAGGACCAGGTTGGAGAGACTGAAGGATGAGGGTTTTTAGTTTTAAAATAACATCTTTGCAATAAACAGAGGTGAACCTTTTACAGTGTTGGTAAATCTGGAGCATCTGATTCCTCCTAACTATTCCATGCAACAGGCCATTATTATATTTCTTAATTTGGTCATGTTTCCTGGCATACATTGGTAGGAATAAAGATGCTCCATTATACCAACACTGTACTATCCAAATTAAACTAACACCCTTCACGTTTCCACCTTTTGCCAAAAAATTCAGCAAAACCAAAACATACTTTTTACAAATCTTATTCAGTACTGACCACAACTACCAATATTAGATTTACAAACAAATACATGGATTACAGTAACCCTCCCCATTACAAGTTACACCCAAGTACAAAATAATTCTTCATTACAAATTTGTTTTAGAACCTGAACTTACGACATCTACTACAAGTCATTCCTTCTTCAGATCTTCAGTTTACAATTTATTATTTCAATATTACCACTTTCCAACTAAAATGAAGCCAGTACTGAAGCCAATAAAATGAAGCCAATGCAGCTTATGTTATTATAATGTCAAATATTTGATGGTAAAGTACATTTGAGGGAAAAAAAAAAAAAAAAAAAAAAAAAAAAAAACTTTGGGGACACTTCTCACGTGAAACATTCTGACACCTGACACTGAACAACAAGAGCTACAGAGTTCGTTTAGGATATTATCGAACCCCACCGGCCTGATAATCTTATAATGGACTCGACACTACACACAGTTGGACTTTTCATTTTACTGAACAGGGAGCCACTAATGTACAGTGAGCGGCAAAAGTCGTGTCGCCACATCTGCCAAGTCATGAAGTACAGTATGGAAATATAAGCTTCACAGGCTCGTAAAATGAAAACCCAAGAGTAGTTTCCTAATTTGTCCCCTGTATATTGTAATTCTGTATGTTGGTTTCATAATTATCCTTTATGTTATCCTTCAAAAAACGCTACGTGAGGCGACACGACTTTTGCCGCCGACTGTACAGGTGAACAGAAACTAACAATTGTGCCAATCCACGACAAAAGTTTGATTGGTAAACTGTTGTCATACAAGTAACTGAAGCTGCTGAGGAATGGAGTCGTTGGGTGTAACTGAAATGGAGTCTCATCAACAAAACTCATACACTGAAGCGACCCGTTTTCTGGCACAGATTGGAGTTATTAGTAGCCCTAAAATTCACCCTATAATTATCCCCAGGGGGCCTCTATTTGTTGCTGACCTACACCACCAGCCTTACACATTAAAGTTATGGAATCACATTGTTGCTGGCGTGTTCCTCAATGCCTTGACACTATTTACAGCACATCAACGTATGCCACATGTAGAATTCGTTCAATTTGTGTCTGACCGAGGGAATGAACGTTTCCACTATTACGGCCAGGAGTTCTTCGTCACCCTCTTCTTGCCAACCTGAGGATGTGGCAACGTCGCATTTATGGTTATAAGAGTTGCCAAGTAGATCATTACTTTTGTTGACAATAGGTACTCCAAAAACTTAAATATCGTATTAATGAACCTAATGAAGGTTATATTAGAGCCAAAGGTTTGATGTATTACAACAGAGGATATAAAAATAATGTAGGAAGTAACTTTGCTTCGTTCTACACGAAATTTAAACGTGCAACATTTAACCGTGCAACATATTATAGGGAACCTGCAGACTGCTTCATCTTCTCCCTTTTTCCGAAGAATGAACCCCGGAGCATGACTGATTACCTTGACTCGAAGCATCCGCGTTGTAACACATGCAAAACGAAATATCTTTATAAATCTAGTGGGTTATTCGTAAACCTGTGAAAAATTTGCTTGATAAAATAAAAGTGTGAATAATTTCATCCATAACAGATAGTAATCATTGACCAATTAACGTTAATATAAAGTAGTGCTACATCTGGTCTATACATCAGCAGCACTATTAGCAGCTTACGGTGGTAATTCTTTTTTGGTACATTGGAGTGCCTTTATTCCTCCAAAGTATGCCAGGAAACCGGACCAGAAGAGCAAAAGTAATGGTGTTCTGTTGCTTGGAATAGTTTGGAAGAATCAGTTGCTCCAGATTTACCAACACAAAATTTCCTCCTTAATTAAATAAAACTCCATAATGACGCAAACCAATATTTACGTAAAACCCATAAATTAGGCTACTCCGAAAAAACCACTCTGGCCCAGAATGACTGATCTTCCCGACCAGAGCTGTGTTGGTCAAACTGAAATAAAGAGTCACGATGCCTTTACTCTTAACATTTCTTTCACAGCAGGAGTCCCGTGATCTGGTTATGTTTACGTTGCTTTACAGTGATAAGACTATAATTATATACTTAGTTGTTCTGGAGTCTTGCCTGCAGTTATTTTCCTCATTTACCTCTTGTATTAATTGTATTATTTATGCACCATTTAGTTATAATGGTTTCCGTCGACATACTTTATTATATCCTTGTATTACATTCTGTGGGATAGGAATAATGCTCCTATTGACTGAACTGCGTTTTTCGAGACTAAAACTGCTATATTTCATCGATTCACAACTCAGACTCCGATGAATTTAGGTAGTATGTGGCTTGTTCTGGAGTGCATGAGTAAGTCTCACTTGGTATTTAAGCAACGGATGCAGTTTAGGATTGATGTATATTATGTTTTGATATATCACAGTCTAGTTTTACATATGCAAATATAGTCAATTCTCATTTTACACTGGCATTATGCATGTGAAATAGTGTGTGTGTAATGAATGTATGTACTGTAAACACTTATTGTACACTATATTAAACACACATTATATCAGTGTACAGTACAGTACAGTGAGGGTTTTATGTACACAGTTTCATTACACACACTACATTACACGCCCAAAATACAAGTGTAAAATGAGAGTTCACTGTAAGTATCATACATCATAAACATTGAGAATAATATTATTGATTACTAGAAGTTACCAACAGAAAAGGTCTAATAGGCAACTAGTACATCTACGAATGCGACGGTGCCACTTCCTTGGGTTTGGCCAGAAGAAGTCAAGAGGTTGGCAACGAACTCCTGGCACCAATAGTACCCCGGTATATTAGTGGGTAATTTTTGCTTCAATATCTAGAATAAAAAAATCAGCAGCCCTCCAAAATATACAACTGAAAAATTCCCTTAAGGACCCTGTGATCTTGTATGGAAATTAGATGCTTCTGATTACTCATGACCATGCCACGAAACAAGCTCCTTCCATATATGCGTGTGTGTGCATTTCGTGGCAATATTTAAAGGACTCGTTTATCTCCAATTTACAAACTACATCACAGGGTTCCTTATGCATATCGGACTGGCGTTGAAACAAGTGATCATTAGAGTTGATTCTAGGCATTAAAAACCACACAACACTCACCCACCATACTCAGCTGACTGGTGACGTAATGTAGGTGTTGTTGTGGAGAGTAGATATAGAGTTGGTTAATATTACACTTTATCACTTCACTTTTAATAGGTGCTCTTTTTTCAACGCTTCGATACATATTTTTAAGAATATCTGTGTTGATATATCTGGAGCAACTGATTCCTTCAAACTATATCAAGCAATAGGCTTTTTTTCTTTCTTTTTTCCCCACTTTCAGTAAACTATTGAGGGGGTAGTACAGCGTTAGTAAATCTGGAGCAACCTGATTCCTCCAAACTATTTTAAGCAGTATGTCACCACATGGGGTTCATCTGGTCCTGTTTCCAAAGTTGAGTGTCAAGTATTAAAATGCATCGGCACTTTCATTTTCTTTAATTTCTTTCTATCCTAATCCATTATTTCACTAATTTTAATTTTTCTTTTATTCCACATTTTATTTAGCGTTTCCTTTTTCAATTCCATATTCCCATCCACAAATAACATTCTCCCCACGTTATTAATACCATTCTCTTCTCATGGCCTTTGTAATTTTTGTAGACATTTTCTCTCCATTATATAGGGGGCAATCCAATTCGTGGCATACATTGGAGGAATCAAGTGGATTTAATGTGTCAAAAGTATAGACTATTATTCTCCGCAAGAAATTTACACCAGAAAATTAATACTCGTGAATTTTCAAGAGGGTCTGATCTAAACTCTGCAATATCAGGTCTTAAAGTCACATTTTTTAACATTATAGTGCCAGTATTCCTCCAAAATACTTCAGGAAACAAGACCAGATTAACAAAAACAATGGTGGACTGTACTTGCACGGAATAGTTTGGAGGAATCAGTTGCTCCAGATTTACCACCAACACTGTACAATCCCATTAACATATATACATACACACACACACACGTTCTGGGCCGGGGACTCACAACACCTCAAGAGTTCGTACTGGTTTGTACTGTATATTTGTAACACTAACGTCTTCACAGGGTTTCAGTAAAGATCATTTCGAAGCACAGACAGATTTTCCTGTTAATCAAGTGTTTCAGCAAAGTTACATTCGAAGCAGAGATTTTTCTATTCCTCACTCTAGTAAGAGATTATTATAACATCGAAGCATTTCCACGTGTAATTATTCCTGCTATGAATAACATTTGCGAAAAAAAAAAAAAATCAGCTTGGGAGAGATTGAGTTTTCTAAACATTTGGAGTTATTGATACCCATAAAAAAAAGTCTGGGAACAAACTAATTATAAACTATGGAATGACCTAGTTTTGTATATATAGACCTTAATTAGAGTTTTGTTACCAGTCAATGTGGTACCGCTGCAATAGTAGTGTTTATAATACAAGACGATTAATTTACTATGTTTAGGCTAAATGGATTCACGGCAATCTCTGTACATGAAAATTTAATCAACGTTACATTCACGTAAAACATGTTCTTTACGTTCATTCCAATTCACAAATCCTTAATTATCAACGTATTGTGAACGAAAACTTTTGGGCCATTATAACTTTTGCCCACAATATAGTGAGGTACAAAATAAATACATACGTGGAAATTAAGTTTAACACTGAATGTTAACAAATAAACGCTTCTCTATTACTGAACACACTCAACACTAAGCAAATATAATAAAACACCAGATCAACGTGAATTATTAACCAGCAAATTATATTAAACTTCCACTGAACGGTCACAAAAATTTTCAACACTTTTCTTCAACAATTTTTAACAGTTCTTTTCACTGTCGCTGTTGATGATAAACTGAGCCACCCAACACACCCGGCCTCCATCATCACCTCTGTTCCCGCTATTTCCACCTCAAGGAATCTAGTACTGGGAGAAGGATAGGCCACTCAATGTTATTTTCGTGTCGTCGCTCTGGCTGTCTGGCTGGGATGACGGTGGCGCCTCTAGTGGCCAGCTGGAATCAACACTCCAGCCCCCACTTGCTTCCCTTTATACTGAGTAATCTTTAAGTCGGATTTTCATTACTAGTAACACACAGGACCTTTGATTCTAATTATACCATAGATAGTATAAGTTATCATTATCTGCCACTGCTGTTAATATCAATGTTATTACCACCAACATTTATATATATGTATAACTATTACAATAAGTCATCTGTACTTCGTAAATTACTAAAGGATTATTAAGGTATTATCATGTAACACCAGCTAATATCAAATTTGTACTGTATAATAATGACAATCAGTCAAATCTGTACTCCGTAGTTTAAATTAATAGGTTATGTAAAAACTCGCATTTTAGGATCTTTTGAAAAGCAGAAAATTGACAGGTCCTTATTCCACTTAGAGTTGGTGGAACAGTTTATTGTTCAGTAATCCCCATACCAGTCACAAAATCAACTTCAGCAATCCAAAAAAAAATGAATAAAAAATACACCGCTCCTGTGTAAGTAAAGGCGCCAGCTGTTAGTGATTCCTGTTTGCCGGTAGGTGGCTCTGCTGTACTGCGACGACCAAAACTAACATAAGAGTGCATGGCCTATCCTTCTCCCAATACTAGAATCGTTTCTATGATGGAAAACCGCGCATGCGTGAAATTCGACTCATGGATGGAAGGAGTCAAAAATGGAGGAGTGGGAGGGAAGAGGGAGTAGGAGGAATGGGGGGAGGAGGAGGAAAGGGAGGAGGAAGAAGGGGGGGGGAGAGGAGGAAGGGAAGTGGGGAGAGATGAGGAAACAGGATATAACGGGGGAGAGAGGGAGAGAATATGGAAGTTAGGGAGAGGGATATAGTTCGTTCCTTCATGTTTACAAAGGACTAGAACCCCGACACTGCTTTGAAAACCAGGGTCGGTATTCACAAAACATCTTAGAGTTTGGACTTGTTGGTATGTTTGCATACTCACCTCACCATTGTGTTTCAGGCTCATTTCGAAGCAGTTAATGGTTTTTCTATTCTATTTGTATGAGCTGTTATTATGAAGCAGTGTCGGGTCCTAGTCCTTGCCATGAATAAAAGCTTACCAACAAAATTTTAGGTTTAAGGGCAGAATACACTTTTGGTACAGCCATGGCTGATAGTGGTGGACCAGGGTCCAAGGAGTGTTGGAGAGCAACTAAACAGAGTTCAAACAAGTGAATTTTCCAATCCATTCTCAACGTTGAGAGAGAAACTAGCAAGACACAAACTCTGGACAATCTTACACAAAACACAAACACAAATATGTATGATTAGAAAGACACTAAACTCTAGACAATCTTACACGCAACACAAACACAAATATGTAATACTAGAAAGACCAAATTCTGTCCAAGGCAGAGCAACACACATCCAGCCTGAGGGGAAGGTGTGTGGCGTCCAGTAGAGGGGAAGGAGGCAGCCTGGGTGAGGGGAGAAATGCATTACTGAAGGGGAGGCAAGAGGGGAATTAGGTTAGCAAGACAGAGTGCAATTGGATTTTCTGAATGTATGTATATATGCAAATTTATTGGTTTGTACGAGTGTGTGGGTAGAAATAATGGAGAGGAGGAAGAGGAGGAGGAAGAGGAGGAGGATGAAGGAGAGGAAGAGGGGGAGAAGGAGGGAGGAGGAGGAGGAGGAAGGAGAGGAGGAAGAGGAGGAGAGAGAGGTGAAGAGAAAGACAGTGTGAATACATAATGAGAAATATGAAATAACTGTGTGAGAATGAGAGAGATGC